>JAUZSX010335368.1:0-10820 GCA_034780655.1 Idiosepius hallami
TTTCTGTTATTTATTTACTTGTTTATTTTTAATTCAAAAACGGTTCTTCGTATCTTCTCAGTGTTTAAAAAAAAATTTTTCAAGCAAGAATCACTGCTTGTAAAATACTGATATGGTTTTTTACGGTCAAGTTGCTTTGGAGATACCGGTTCCTGTCAGATCACTGAAGTTAAGCAACGTCGAGTCTGGCCAGTAATTAGATGGGTGACTATTTAAGAATATTTTCTTCAGGAAACATAATGCCTGTGCATGCGCGTCAATTCAAAACCGGATGTAGGACCCGTTCTTAGTACAATAAGATATTGAATTCTACCCCATAAGATAATGACCCCATCACCTAAAAACGTTGAAATGGTTTTATCAATGTAAAATTTTGTGTAAGGAATTAATTATTTCTAATTTTATGGAGGTTGTATTTCTGTTCAGGACTATACCCAAGCAAAAAGAATATGGTAATTAAACTATTTTGATATTTTTTCATAAGGGATTTAGTAATATTACAAATTGTTTGAATACACTCACTACCCAAGAGTCTCTCTCTCTCCAACTAATCAATTCTTGTGGATATATATCTTATCTTATTTAGAAACACAGCTAAACACAACTGAGATAATAGTGTTTTCCAAGTAGGCTTGGCTGGTCTGCCCTGAATCCCTCCTTCAAAAAAAAAAAAAGATCCTTCACCTGTTTCCTGACACTAATCACTTGTGCTATTAACAATCTCTCAGCTCTAAAGCAACCTTGTGTTTTTTTTTGTTTTTGTTTTCCACTGTCTTATTTGCACCCTTTTTGTTGACAAGCAACACTTTCTATTATAAATATTTCCACCTGCATAAGGAAAATATAAGGCTTATCTTACCATCTAACAAATAAACTACATAACAGTTCTTTATATTAACTTCTTTTAACACAACTAAACCAAAATTTATGGGTTTTTTTTACAAAAAGGTCAATCTCTTTTTGTAATCAATTTTATCTATTGTCTGAAATTATGAAATGAGTTTTGATTTCTAACATCAAAATTATTTAAGCTTCTAAGGATTTGATATCAAGTATTTCAAGTTTACCTGACGAAGTCTAAAAGTTACATTAGATGAAGCATTTGGAATATAACTGTTAAAGACGCGCCCGTATGGAATTACTGGTTGAGATTAATACGTAACTCAGAAGATTGTGTGTTAACATCCGGGTGGAGCAAAGGTCTTGCTTTCCCCTTTCTTCTGTAATCTTACTCACTACAGGTTGTTTTTATAGTTCCTGTGTCCACATCATTTTATTTCTAACTAACACCATAAAATAACAAAGGTTAAAATAAAAGTTTAAAAAAAAAAATTTATTTGATATAAAAAAATCTACACTAGACAAATCTACTGAATTCATTTATCCACCTTTTTTTTAATTGGAGGGAAAGGATGGGAGTGACATCCGTTTAAATCTTTGCCAAGGGAATTTATTGAAATTTATTCAAGGGAAACGGTGATTGGCCTTTTTCTTTTCCCTCATTTCCCCTACGTGTTATTATTATTATTTTTTTTTTATTAAAAATCTTTATTCAATCTGTTCTCAAATATATTCTCTTTTTTTTTTTTCTTTAATTCATTCTTTTTGTTAATACATCTTTTCTTGAATATTTGTTTGAATGCTATTTCATTCTTTATTGTTGAATGGGATGGACTGTTTATTTATACTTATCAACCATAATTTCCTAGCCCTTCCTATATTGAAAGTTCTTGGGGTTTTTTTCCTCTTTTGATTATTGTTATTATACTAGACTCACTGCATTTAGTAGTGTTTGAGAGTAAGAAGGATCTAGTGGAATTCAACACTGAAAATAGACTTATTTCACTGCATTTTTCTTAGATGTTAGGTACTTTTTAAAGGCATATCAACCATTATGGTTATATAGGTTACGCAATTTATTTAATATTATTATTATTATTTATTGATTTATTTATTTAGGTTTCGCGAGTTCAAATCCCAGTAAATAAAACCATTGCATTCACCATAAAAATGGCCTTGTGCTAACCTTGGTTGGTGCTGCACATTCAGTAAATATAATAGTAACCTTTTTGGTTATTTTTAGTAGCAGGAATAATTTTCCTATATAAATGTCTTTCTTTGGTTGGATTAAGCTATTTATCTTGAATAGCGTTACCAAGCTTATTGGCATTAAATGACAGGAACATTTTTCTATACAACTGTAATGATTTGTCAAAAGAACAGTTGTCATACTTTTCAATCCATAGCTTGTAATGATTAAATGATTTATGTTTTTTTCAAAGAAATATTAGTTTGGAATGTGAATACAATGAACTGACTTAGGAATGAACTTTATGTATTAGGATTTGAAAGTATTTATCTGCTTGAACAGATACTTACAAATTTTTTAAAAGCAGAAATTGTTACCATATCTTGTATTTGCAACAATCTAATTTAGGACAGCAGTTGTAAAAGGTTAAAAAAAGAAATCATTAGTACATCAAGTTGTTAATTAATTAAGAGAAAGATAAAAATGAAATGGTTTCATTTAAAAATCAAGTTATGCAACAAAATTTGAAAATGAATGGAGATTAACATATTTATTTATTCTGGTTAGAATTATGCAAATATTATTTGCTGTTCTATTTAGATGAGGTGGCTTTATCAAATATACATTTGGTTATTCTTCTTATTTTACTAAAGATATTTACTTTTTAGCAAGTGTATATTAGTACGTCAGTTTAGAAACCAAAATCAATATTTATTCAGTCTTGAGAAAATTGGAATTTGAAGGAGGCTAGTAAATCTATTTTTGTCTGTGATGACGGTCAATGGTAGAATATTATAATCTTATGACGTCATGAAACTCAATGCATGAATGACATGACTTCTGACATCAATTACTGACTCATAATAATGTAGAGTTATTTAATGTGCTACATATACAGATTTGTCTAACATCAATTGACTTAATTCTTTTCATTTTTCTTAACTCTGACAGAAAATAATAGTTGAAATTATTAGGAATAAGACAACAAAAATGCTGTAACTTAGGTTTTAAGATTTAGAAAATATTTCTGATATATTCATATTTGGTTATCTGCTTTAAAAGAGATAACTTTTGGAACATTTTATCTTATTCAGTTTGTAAAAAAATTTTGTCTATTGTGTTGCTTTCATTCATTTACACAACTTTGTTTAGTGCTAAAAGCACTAGAATTTCCATTTAGATATCTTTTTTATTATAACATTTGGAATTCATGTCTACAATTGGTTTTCTATTTAGTAAATGATATTTTTAATTTTCATTTAAGGTTGAAATCATTGTTCTTTTAAGGCAAATTGTTAAATGTTCTTAGAATTAAATATTTATTTTAAAAAAATATGAAAATGTTTTTGTTTTAATTGAATTTTTTTTTTTTTGTAAAATATAAATTAGAAATTCATTCATTAACATTTTTTTTCACTACTGCTTGTGAAAAGTTTTTATTTAAATTCCATTTAGGAAAAAATAAAAAATTCATTCATTAACTTGTTTTTTTTCACTACTGTTTGTGAATAGGTTATTTTTTTTGTCTGTGGGATTACTTTGAAGAAAGTTTTGAATGAACTTGTCAAGTAAGTTTTATCTGGGTTTTTATTCAAAGTGATTGTGACCATTAAGGTAGCTAGTTTTGTCTCATTATTTTTATTATCATCATCATTATTATTTGCTCATATCAAAAAAAAAATCTTGTGAAGTTTTTGTTATAAAACTGAAAAAAAAAGATCCATATTAGATGAAAAGTTTGTTAGCAGATTAAGAAGTCTATTTGAGTTACTGTGTTTTTCTCCAGAAAACATTTAATCTTTCCTATCATCTGGGAATTTTAAATGGTGAGATACATTTTGAGTTTGCATATTGACCTTTTGATTGTTTTATAAATCTCAGCTATTCAAGGAAAAAAATGATTTAGGAAAAATTTCACTATTTTTGTTTTGTATTTATATTTAATTTTTTTTTTTAATTTTTAAATCTTATAATAAGTTAAAAACATTAACTGGAAGGTAACTTTTAGTTAATGATCAGTCAAATACAATCATTGATTTATTTAGGATTGATATTTAATCTTGTTGATTTTTTTATTCATACTGTATCAAAACTCTTCATAATCTTTTGCCAATATCATCATTATTATTTTTTGGTTGTTATAGATAGCAGAGTTAGCATCTTGACTTATAGCTTTTCACACCATGCTATTCTATCCAGTATTTAAAAAAAATTATAACAATTTATTGTATTACATGGGATTCCATGTCAAATGAAGAAATTTTGAAAGCAAAAACATTCTGACAGACATGGACTCACTCCTGAAGAGCTTTTGCTGGACATTTGACCTTTTCTGATAAATTTTTGTGTTAAACTTTAAAATTAAACTAGAAGTATTGCCTGGCTTCGCCTGGCGCCAAGGACCTATTACTACTAAAATTTTTCCGGTTTTTATCAGATCATCAAAGTTAAGAAACGTCTAGCCTGGATGGGTGACAATTTAAGAATACCAGCGTTCAAAGTTCAATTTCTTATTTTCTTCTGGAAATATAGTGTCTGCTTGATCAAGCCACCCACATGTCCGAAAATTCGAAACCAGATGTAGGACCCATTCAAATGTGATTAGAGTTTTAGATATCTTAGTGTTTTTGTTGTACTCGCTGCTGACATTTTTTTTTAATAGGTAAACAAATAATTAGAGTTTTTAAAAAATATTATATCATATAAACTGCTTTATTTGATTTACCTCTCAGTGTGGCTCTTTATGATTTACTGTTACTTTGCTTTCTGGTACCATGAGTAAAGTTGCTAAAAATCTTTAAATACAGTGTGCTTAAAAAGTTAATACTTTAATTTCAAAATAAAAACTATACTATCTGTTCTATAACTCTTTAACCAAATGACTAGGAATTGTTCTTAAATCTTAAATTTTAATGCCTACCCATGAGTTTATTCATGAATAGATTTTATTGTTGAATTACATAGGATTGGTAATTGAAAAGACTAAATAGAATTCAAACCAGATAATGAGAGGTACATGTGAATTTTCAAACACACTGAATAAAATATACTACATTGACATAAATTTTGTTAAAATGTATTTTTAGCAACATTCTCACTCTGAGAGTGAAGTTAGCTCTAATACTAACCTGGCAATATTTAAGATCAAGATTGGCTCTCTGAATAAGATTTTAGCAATATAACATTAAAAGAATAAAATAATTCATTTATACCAAGGTATAACAACTTGAGGGAGTTTTCAAAGGATAAGACAGGTTGAAATAAACCTATCAATACCTCTTAAAAAGTCAGTTGACACTTAAAAGTAAGTTTGTAAGAAGAAATTTGCATTTTATATAAGTTATTATAGTAATTTATTTATAGTTTATATAAGAATTGACTAGAAGTATTGTCCGGCTTAAGCAACATTGAGCCATTGCCAGTAGTAAGATGAGTGACCATTTAAGAATACTAGTGTTCACAGTTCAATTTCATATTTTCTTCTGGAAATATAGTACATACTTGATCTAGCCACTTGCATGCTCGTAAGTTCAAAATGGGATGTAGAATCTGTTCAATCACGATGATTAGGATTTTAATAGTATATTAGATATAAATTGATAGAAAGTTGTGAAACGGGTCACTTGATGAATTAACTGTGAATTATGGCTTACCAAAACAATTAAAATATAGTTTTTTCCGGAATAACTGAATTTCAGACCTATGAAATATTTTGCATATTTTCATTTTAAATTGATTCTTAAAAAAGCGTTTAAGTAACAAATATGAATTAACTCCACTTTAGTTCAAAGATATTTATATCCAGACATAAGTTTATCTCCAGTTCACTGAATATATTATTGGTTGAATTTTTTTGTAATATATAGCAGAATGGTTAATATAATTGATTTTTATCTTTATATCACAGATTATACATTTAGAATTTTTAATCTGTGGTCCGAACAGATTTCATAGACTACTTAAATTCCTAAGTTAAAAAAAATATCTAGTTGATGCCACTTGAACTAAAATATGATAGTTAGTATCATTAACCCTTTTTTGATTTTTCTTTCCTGTACAAATTTTAAAATCATTTATTTACACCTGAAAAATTAAGGCTCTTATGGAGTTATCAATCTAAGAACTTTCTATGGTCTTTAAAACTGTCATTTAGCTAACCAAGGCAAATGACTGTAGGGTCCTCTTCTTATTAGATACCTTGATTGATTAATCCAAAGGACAAAACATGGAATTTGAGCATTTCCCTACATAGTATTTCAAACTAATCTTGTGTGGTTTAATATGACTGCTATTTTAATGATTAATTCACTTTTTTGTTTAGCATGTAATTTCAATGGTCGACCAGTGAGTGCATTCACCCTGCATGGATGTGTCGTCTTTTGTTCAATTCATCATCTAATATGCTTCAATGCTTTGCTCTATTTTTTTTCCTCTTCATTTTAGACCTGTTAACACTTGTGAACTTATTTTGATTTCAGGCCTATATATATACTTAATCAATTTGGGCAGCGACGGTGGAGCATTGGTAAAAGCTCAGGCTCTGGAATCATATTACGCGGGTTCAAACCCCACTCAAAACTATTGTATTCACTTAGCTGCCTCGGGCAGATGGGGCTCGTTAACTCGGGACAGCAGCTCATCTAGGTGAAGGGTAATGCCAAGTATACAAAGCCCGGGTAAGAGCACGTAAAAATGGTCTTGTGCCAAACTTGGGTTGGTGCTCACCAAGTAAATATAATATACTTAATCAATTTTAAAATCACCAAGGTTTCATTTTGGTTCCCCAAAAAATACTTTAGTGTTTTTTTGTATCTTTTTTTTTTTTTGTACAAAGACAGCTTCTTCCATTTCCCTGAAAAAAATCTTTCTACCATTTATTTAAAGATGATTTTAAATTATCTTTTTCATTTTTAATCAAAATCATACCTTTCTTTCTTTGAATTGTGAAGATATGTTGATAAGAATAAAGATTATGTCAAAACATCTCTTGCCCTAAGGGAAATAGGCTTACAAATCTTTGCTCCACCCACAGAAGATAAAAAATGCTTGATGTATGCTGTATTTTGGGGCGTGACACATGATTTTCTCATTAATCTACTAATTGGGGTGAAAGAGTATCTATCTTCATTCAGCTATGTTATCATTCATTTTTAGCTCCAGTTTCATCTGTTCTTTTCCAATTTGCTTGGAAGCTAGCTTTGGTGCTCCAGAATCTACCTGGAATTATCTACTCCTGCAATAATATTTAGCCTGGCTAAAACTGCCCTAGTTTAATATAATAAATACTTGTAACCCCGGGGTGGGTTGAGCCGGCTCCAACTGAATTCACCGCGTCCCGCATAAGAGCGACCCAACTCCGTTGGTCGGCAGCCCAGTCCTTAGCAAGCCTCAGCTACTCGCGTTTCTAATGACAAACCCCAAAAACTCAAGGGCCGGAGGTAAGCTCCATGTCTGCTTTGATAGTCATCAGCCACGTCTTTAGTAAATATTCTGTAAATAGCTATGCAAATATAATAAATCCAATTTGTTTTTATGTATAAACTGTTTCACTTCAGCTTAAAACCATAATGCTTGCACTTAAATATTTGAGAAATGAAATTTATTACATTTATGATTAATAATTGTTCTGGGGTAACTGACACCCCTATTACTGTCTTCTTCACATGAACTCTCCCATCTCTAGTGAGAGCGACCATTTTGGACTATTGGCTAGAGATCACATGCCAGCCTAACAGTTGACATGACTTCCAAGAGTCTCCTATTTGATATTGTGAACCCCTTAAGAATAAGGCCACAACAATAATAAGTTTTCACAAAGAAAGAAAACCACCAACTGAAAAACAAAACATAAAATGCAAGTCCTTAAGTTTTAAAGTTGAGTATATTTATTATCAGTGAGAAGGGCTGGTGTGTAATTAAAACTGTAGAGAGAAAGGCCCTGAAATGATGTACATTCTCTCCTGATGAGCTCAAGACTTATGTGAACTTTTATAATTTGGATTGCTCAAAGACCACAATAAAGTAGTATATATTAAATTCTCTCCTGATGACCCCCAGACATGTGAACTTTTACTATATGGATTTCCTGAATAAAGTAGTATATGCTGATAGGATGAAATTTTCAAAAGCTACTTTTTTGG
Organism: Idiosepius hallami; assembly: GCA_034780655.1. NCBI lineage: Eukaryota > Metazoa > Mollusca > Cephalopoda > Idiosepiidae > Idiosepius > Idiosepius hallami. The sequence continues at coordinate 8,170 of JAUZSX010335368.1, forward strand.
TAAGTTTGAATTTATAGTAATATCTTCGTAATTATTTAAAAAAAATATTTAGTAATATCTCGAAATTTTCTCTAATCATTAGCAATTGGGTTTGATTAATTTTGTTTGATGCCATTTTTTTAAATATAATGCCACAAGCATTTTATTTTAATAAAAATTAGCTGTTAAGGGATCAATGTTGTGGTCTCTTCCAAACTACTCTGTCAGTTTGGGGTCTAGATACTTAAAATTTGATATGTGGTTTATTTTTATTTTGAAAACACTTTTAATTGGTTTTAAGCCAGAAAAATAGCTACTAAATGATCAAAATTTGGAATTACAAAAAACACAATATATACAAAAAAGTGATCATCAATACATTCAGACCACCAAAATTTGCATAGCACAATGATTCATTGCAATGAAATTTTCATAGGTATGGTACTGCTTTTCTATATAAGTTTCCTCAACTACCCTAGTTACAAGTAACTGGTTCCCAGGCAAAGTCAGGCAATACTTCTAGTGTCATATATAGCTAAAATTCAATTGGTAAGTACAGGTTTAATCCTGGCTGTATGTGGAAGTGTCAAACAATGCTTACCATAAAGGTATATAGTGTTGTCATTTATAGAATTAAATAGTTTACACTTACAAATTAAGGGTTTATGGTTCAAGTTTTGAGAAGGCTTGTTCCTAAAATTTGACACAAATTTACCTAGGGTTATTATCAAGTAATAACTAAAGGCCATAAGACAGATCAGATTAAATATTTTGAATATAACATAAAAACTGGAATATTGATAATCATCAAAACTCACCCCATATACTCTGATAAACAATTTATCATATGTTTGCATTTCCAAAAATATGTAATATTATTTTTCTAAAAATAAAAGGTATAATCTTGTGAAAAAACTCTTAAAAAGGAAAGGCTTTTGAATTGAGTAATGAACTAATGAACATTTATATATAATTAATTTTTGCCTGATGAATTATCAATGTTTAAATTGGTAAAAGAAAAAAAATAAATTTAGTCCATTTAAATTCTACTTACTTTCTTTTTGTCAACAATTGGCCAAAAATTTCTATTGTCATTAAATATTCTTTTTCAGTTTTAGGTCAAAAATTTCTGTCATCATTTTCTTTTTAATTGAAAGTTATCAATTTCTATTAATTTTTTTCATTTCAAGATCAACAAATTCTATTGTCATTAAAATTTTTAAAACTTAAGAGTCAATTTTTATTGTCATCAAGTTTATTTTAAATTAGATATTAATTTCCATTATTATCAATATTTTTTATCAGAAGTTAACAATTTCTAACATCTTTTAATTTATGTAAACATTTGAGTATTTTAATGTGTTATTTATTGAAGTATTATTGACTTTTTTTAAAATCTCATTATTTTATCAGTATTATCAAATTAAATGCATTGTTGAGGAATTGGTTTCGTAGCAGTTTTCTAAATTTTTATTTAATAAAATCTTTTAAAATTTAAGATATTCATTTTCTTTTGTAAAAATTCTAAAAAAGATATAAATTTTAAAAATTATGATCGACCTTAGCCAAGTTGCTGTATTTTTAAAACTAATTAAATATCTATTAAAATCTATTATTTCTTGGAATGTAAAGAAACGTTTGGTAGCCTAGACGTGATAAGCATTTCCATAATTTAAAAAATTTCCATAGACCAAACTAGTAAAGATGTGTAATTGTTTGTAATCATTTTAGCCTATATAGTTTAAAATATCTCAAGTAAATGACACATTGTAAATCCAATTCAATGTTTGTTTGTTTTTTTCCAGACGTGATATTTTTTTGTTAAATTTTAGTATCATTTTTCAAAGTATTTTCTTTTTTTGTACATAAAAAGTTTTGTAATTCTAAAATAAAATGTTAAATTTATTTTTAAAGATTTGAAAGTATGCCTTAGTGTCTTCATAATAAAACTATATATTTCTTCATGCTAATCTGAAAGATAATAATTATTGACATAATGTATGAATTACACACTTCAAAATGTAAAAGATGAAAAATTAAGCACATTCAAATTTTGGGTGTCAATCTGTGATATCAAAGCCCATCTGTTATTTTTGTTTTTGTTATTCTGTAAAAAATAAAAATTCTGAGGAGTAGTGATGGGCTATTTTCTAAAAAAAAAATTGTGGCAGAACTATCCACTGCGTGAGTGCTTTAAATTGGCCTTGAGCCAAATTAAAAGGGTTTACAGAGAAGGATTTCTGATATTGTCTATAAAATACTTATAGTATTCATAATATATCTTTATTTATTCATTTGTCTTATTCTATAATATCCCATCTGTTAGTAATTAATTTTTCAAAAAAGAAAATTAATTCTATATATTATTCTTGATTTGAACTTTCAGATAAAAACTAAAAAAAAATAATGTCACTTCCATAGAAATATGATGTGTATGATGCTTTTAAAATATACATTAAAGGAATTCACTCCCATCACAATTAACTTTAACAAGTCTTTCAAACTGGCTTCCTTTTGGTCTGATGAGAAATTGACAGCCACCAAAGGCCGTTGGCTCCATGTCTTCGCTTAACTAATATACATGCTCTATTGAGCACTCCGACTATAAATTTAAGCAATCTTACTACACAGATTAATATATATATATATATATATATGAAAGGAACCAATAA
>JAUZSX010335379.1:0-10819 GCA_034780655.1 Idiosepius hallami
TATATACATATATATATATATGAACTGAATAATATGGAAGAAGGTCTGCAATCATGGACTGCAAGGTATCTAAATGTACTGGAGCGCCAGAGGAGAGTTATTGCTAATCTGTCTTCGGGAATCACCATCGGGCGTTAGAAGAACGATATGACTTTTTAAATAGCGGTTGTGCAAATTTTACGCAGTGAAGTGTAAACCCAATAGATGTTGCATCATACAGTTTTTAACTAGAATGGCGAATGGCCTGCTGGAATTCAGATGAGACTTGTAGTCACTCTGATTTCAGGAAAAAACATTGATTGCTAGAAGTGCAAGCGCCCATAATAATAATGTATTGGACCATGAAAATTGAACGCAACAACAACAGGAAAGGCTAAAAAATGATCGAGGATTGGCGCATGCAGTCGCTGACAAAAATGAATGCTGAATTGCCAAAGAAGAATTATTGTCACTCTACCTTCAGAAGGTACCACCAGGTGTTGGCAGTATCTAGATTCTGCTTACCGGATGTGGAGCTGGAGAAGGCCCGAGATAAATTAGTACCATACAGTCTTTTGGCTGGGATGGATTGGATTCTGCTGCAGAATCATAATGATACTTGAAAAGCTCCCATCACAAACAGCATGTAAGTGCTGTGAGTGGTCGGTGTGAGAATACACAATAATAATAATAGTAATAATAATAATAAAAATAAAAATAAAAATAATAATAAGCATGGCCGTGCCATCATTGAATGAAATGGTGCAGATACTGCTGTAAAACAAAGGAGAACTGTTGTCAATTTGACTTCATTAAAAAAAAAAACGCTGGTTGCTGAGTACGAAAGTGTCTGGTGATTGGTGTAAGGTCCATAATAATAATAATCATGATAATAAAGTTAATAACTACAATACTATAATGTTACTTCTCCCATGGTCAAGAGATTCAAGTCAATGGGGGACAGTTCAACAGAGCCCCTCAGAGTGCCATTATTTATGCAAATTGTTTTGACGTGAACCCCCTAAAATATTACATGTCAATGTGGACTCAAGTTTAGAACCTCTGCGTTATACCGTCTATATTTTGGTAGTAATGCAAGAGAGGAACGAATTTTTGGCTTGTTTAAAAAAATGGAATGTATATTTTTAATGTAGTGCCACAAACGGATAACGGAAGTAACTCTTAATCGACTTTTTATTGAAAATACAAAAGAATATCTAAAGAAAACAATTTCTTATTAACAAACTAAAGAAGAAAGTAACCAACACAACAAAGTTTCGATTAAAAAAAAAACAAAAAAAAAACGAACAAAACCTTTTTTTAAACGAAAGAACAAAGGCAATACAACAACTGTCATTTTTTTAATGAACAAAATAAAGATGTAATCATTGGGGTTGTATAACTCCATACAGTGTATCATGAAAAATTTGAGGAGAATTTTAATGATGGCTTGTTGTTTGGCTTAATTTTTTCCGTCAGTTGTTAATAGAATTTGTTTTGTTTTGATATCCTTTTGTATTTTCATTAAAACATTAAGTCGGTTAACAGTTACTTCTGTTTTCTGTTTGTGCACTACATTTAGAATTCCAATTCCATTTTTCGAATAACACGAAAATTTGTTCCTCTCCAGCAATAATACCTATATATTTTCGTGCAAGCACACACACACACACACACACACACACACACACACACATATATATATATATCTATATATGTATATTACTTATGATAAACGTTATTTTTACACACACACATATATATATATGTATATATGTATGTATTAGATATTACGTATTCATATCAAATAGATGATTTTTGTGAATTTTTTGTTTCTTAAGATGTCAGTTCATGTTAATAACAGTCTTTTGCATTAGAGAAGAAAAATAGTGTGAAAGACGGTGGGGGAAGGGGTTGGAGTAGCAGATAGAAAGCAGGGAGGAGGGGACGAAGGAAAAAAAGAAAGAAGAAAAAGGAGAAAAAGAAGAAGAAGAAGAAGGAATTAGCGAAAGGAAACAGAGAGAAAGATAGAGGGATAGAAAGAGAAAGAGAGAGATAAATTGATAGATTGATAAAAAATAGAGAGAGAAAGAAAGAAAGACAGATAGACTTAAAGACATTGAAGTCGTAGAAGAGAGTATTGAATCAGAAGTGACAGAACAACTAAAAGATGAAGAAGCAGAATAGAGAGAGAGACAGAGAGAGAGAGAGAGAGAGAGAGAGGGAGAGAGAGAGGGGATAATTTATATACTTGGTGAGCAGCAGCAACAACCAAGTTTGGCAACAGGCCATTTTTAAGGTGGGATTTGAACTCGAGTGGGATTTGAACTCGAGTACTACAATTCCAGAACCCAAGCTTTTACCAATGCTCCAACTTCGCCGCCCAAGGGAGAGAGACTCATTAACTAGGCAGATCATATCATCTAGGGCTCGTTAGCTAGGGAGAGCAGCTTATCTAGGTGAAGTGTAAAAAGCCCGGGTAAGAGCACGTAAAAATGGCATTATGCACCAAATAGATATAATATAAATTGATAAATAAGGGGCAGCGACGGTGGAGCAGTGGTAGAAGCTCGGGCTGTGAGATCGTGTTACGCGAGTTCAAATCCTAGTAAAAACCATTACTTTCACTTTAGCACCCTCTGGCAGATGGGACTCGTTAGCTCGGGAGAGCAGTTCATCTAGGTTAAGGGTAACACCGAATGCAAAAAGCCCGGGTAAGAGCACGTAAAAATGGCCTTGTGCAAAACTTGGGTTGGTGCTCACCAAGTAAATATAGTGTGCGGCGTTTAAAACTTATTGTGCATCTTTATTTATGGGGAACTTTTTTGTTCTTTAACTAGAAATTTAATTTTCTACAAAAATAAAAAAAATAAAAGTAAAAACCTTAAAATAGCCATTATGAAAGCATAACTGTGATTTGGGCCAAAGATTTTTTTCCCGTCACGTAGTTTGCAGGTTTAAATCACACTTTGAATTTTAAATATTAACAACAATGCACGTCACTGATTAACTCTTATGAAGTCGAAACAGCTGTCCGACCCTATGTTAAAATTATACACTATTTACGCTGATTGATAACATTATAAGTTGATTTAAATGTGTTGCATTATCTTTGGTCGACTGAGACCTCTTTTCTTTTCTCTTCTTCTTCCCTTTGTGTATGGTCTTAATATATTAGACCATTCCATTTTATACAGGGATCGTGTAATATTGACCAATCAGTGAGTGGAATGGAGAAAATATTGTTTATAAAAATCAGTCAGCCAAACTGACTTCATGCCACTGCTAGTGACTGCTATTATTGCTTGGATCTACTTTGAGGAGGAACTCAATCTTTCATCTTGGATTTTACCTGTAGTTGGATAATTTACCATTTTAGATTTATTACTCACCTTGTCAGACTTTGATACCATCAAACAATTTCATATAGGATTTATTCATTTGATAATATCATTGGACTCTGACTGGATTTAATTTGCCCCATTCTTAGCCGGAATGATGGTGCAAGATTCTTTAACAAAATGCATATATATATATATTTTTGGTTATGTCAGAAGTTTTCCTGAACTAGGCTTCTAGTCTTTAAAGAACAGAATCATAAACATACGTCCTAAACATCGGCATTGCTTTTGCGCCAATTTAATATTGGGTTGAATTTCACACCAGAAAGAAAGCCTAAAAACAGAACCATAATATGTCGACTGAAACATAATTGCTATGGTATCTAATAATATGCGAGAACAACCAAGGAGAATCGAAATTATACATCAAAATAGAAGTATAATACAGAAACACTATCAGGGAATGATATAAAAACTAAAAATGCATAGCTTCAAGAGTTAATCTATCTGTACCATAAAAGATTCATTACAATTGATTGGCATGAATGTTTTTTTTTAAATTGTATCGGTATCATATTAAATACTCTCCTTTCACTTTTTCATGATTGCTTGTCTAAAAACGAAGGCTGTTTTTATACAGAAAGGCCATCATGTAAAGAGAAAATAAAACTGATGGCCCTCAGAGTACAAGAGAAATAAAAATTACTCTCCCCGCAAAAAATAATAATAATAAAACAAAAAAAAGACAAACGAGTCAACTAAATCATTATAATCGGTGGAAAATACTACTTAAGGGTGATATTAATAAAGGATTTTAAATAAAGCAACATTTTTATTATGCCTATTTCGAGAATATTTGGGATGAAAAGCAAAAAAACTCAGCATAAAATAATGAGATATAATATCTAAAGAAACGAGGGTGGAGCATTGGTAAAAGCTTGGACTCTGGAATCGTTGTACACGAGTTCAAATTCCAGTCAAAACCATCACTTTAAACTTTTGCTGCTTCAGGCAGATGGGGTTGGTTAACTCGGAAAAGCAACTCATCTTGGTGAAGGGCAAAATCCCAGCTATATAAAACACGTAAAAATGGCTTTGTGCTAAAATTCGGTTGGTAATCGATCAAGTAAATATAATATCTAAAGAACAGATAAAGAATAATGTGTTGAAGGGAGATAGTATTAAAATGTTAATCAAAGTTTAGAATTAAACGGATAAAAACATTCACATCATATATATAAGTACAGTAAATAAAAAAAATACGTATATTTTCATATTAACAAAGCCAAAATATAAATGAGGAATTAAAATTTGATTTAATACAAAGCTAGTTTATCCAACCCTATGGACAAAAATTACATTTGATTTTCTGTAAAAGCATTGGGGGTAATTCTTTAAAATAACCGTGAGTAAAATCACAAGTATTTTTCTGTTACAAGTCCCAAGTGATATTTAGTTAAATAAATTAATTCGTTAGTAACAAAAACTTAATCCACAGGATTATAATTTTTTTTTTGACGTTGTCCCAAAATCTGATCGTAAACAATGCTGCTTTTAGATTTACTAAAAAAATATTCACTGCAAAATTTTTTTTCGTAAGCTTGTGTTGTTGTTATAGATGTGCAAAATCTATACTTGGGAAACAGAATAACGTTTAGGGGGGGTATTGTCATCTGTGCTTATTTTCTAGGTCATATAGAGCTTCAGGTTAACGTCCAACTTGGTTTAGTACAATATTTTATTAGATAAATAATGATTGATCAGAGAGAGCCTTTTTTATTTACATAATCATCATAACAGGTGTTGAGTAGCAGCAAATGGGACTGAAGGTACGTATTTATTCTTCTACTTTCTCCCGGAATCATTTTTTTTTTCAGATTTATCAGGTCATCAGACCGAATATATATATTTTAATTTCCTTGCCCACCTCTTCTTTGGGCCTTTAAAAAAAAACTCCCCAGTTATCGCCTGACGAATAGGGGAAGAAACCGGTCGCCATCTTCTTTTTAACTTAGCATAATTTTTTAATAGTAAGTTCCCCCTTATTTTCCTAATCCCCCTCTATTCCATTCCTTGTATTTGAATTTCTGTTTATTCCCTCCCTTAAGCATGACACCTAATCTAAAAACATTGTACTATCTTTTTCTTTCCATATATAAATTCTTTACCATAAAAAATTTAATGAAATATATATGTGTGGGGGGGTTGGGTGTATACAGAAGTGTGTGTGGGGGGTTGGGTGTTTACGGGAGTGTGTGTTGGGGGTGGGGTGTATACGGGTGTGTGTGTGTGTGTGTGTGTTACTGTGTGTGTATATTTGTCTATGTGTGTGTTTATCGAATGAGTTGCTGGTGTGTAAAAATATATATATATAAAAAAACATCTGTTGTGGTTTAGTGTTTTTTTTCCAGAGCTAAATTTGAAACCCGCTCACAGAAATAAAAGGCCGAAAGAGAATAGCTTTTCGGGATTAGATATGACTGTATTTAAAAGTCGTGGACTCTGGCAGAGGCCAGATTGATGGAATATTTGTATAACACAAATATAAATCAAAATGCCGCAGTATAGATAATTTGATTATCTATGTGTATATTTATACATGTGACTACATTCTTGTTTACATGTGTATTTAAATATGCATTATGTATATCTAAATATACATATACTTATATACATAAGTACAATTGATCTATTATATGCAAATATATATATATACATATATACACACAAACGAACACACACACACATATATATATATGTGTATGTGTGTGTATTATATTTACTCGGTGAGCACCAACCCAAATTTTGGCACAAGACCATTTTTACGTGCTCTTACCCGGGATTTTTACATTCGGTGTTACCCTTCACCTAAATGAGCTGCTCTACCGAGTTGACGAGCCCAATCTATGTGTGTGTATTATATATCATGTGGTTTGTTTAATAAGTTTTTGAGTAAAAGTCAGGAGAGATAATATTCATTTTCATAAGCTTAAAAGACTTTTCCCCCTTTAGAATAAGAGCCTCCGGCATCTACACATTTTATGCATCTTTCCAATCCTGGAAAACCTCTTCAAAGTCCTTCTTCGGTTAGCCCTTCAGGTAATTTTCCGGTGCTCTTTCAGCTCCTTTGTTGAATGAAATATGATTTCCCTAAGTCTGTCTTTCAGGAAGAAAATGTATGGGGATAATTCAGGGCTGTAAACTTAGTGTTTTACCACTCTCATTCTCCTGTCGGACATCCTGGTATGTTCAATAAGTAAAGAGAAAATATCAGGAGAGACATGGACCATATCTTTGGTCAGAACTGTCTCCGCCGATAGAAACTTGCTAGAGTCATCTGTTCATTTCCATAGGCTTGCTTTTACAATCCATAAGCTACTTGCTTGGTTTTATTAAGTTTAACACAACATTCGACGACATAACGTTGTTTCCGCAGATCATCAAATCTGATGAGACTGGTCCGAAAATTCCAAAATTAATTCGAGTGAATGCATCTTTGTGTTTGTAGAGGTTGAGTAGCGAATGACTAATAACATTTTAAAGAATTTCTAAGAAAACGAGTCAAACTTATTTTGAATGACAGTTATTCGAAGGTGAACCTTCGTAGATAGCGTTATAAAGAGCAGGTTATATAGAGATGAGAAAAATAGTAAAATATAAACAGATAGGTAAAGCATTGTTCAATGTACGTCTCAAAATTTTAAATATATAATTATGTAGGTCATTTCTTAGAATATCATTATTAGAATTAATTAAATAACATCTAGTTCTTCTCAGGAGTAATCCGTAAAATTCATATTATTCATAAATGCATATATATCAACCGTTCTTAATTCATCTGTAAAAAGTACCTAATTATTAGTTGATTTTTATATATATCCATCTATAAAAGTGAAATTGTCTGTTATTATGTGTACAATTGGTCTCTACCAAACTCCTGTCAATTTGTTGTCAACTGACTTGAAATTTCATATTCAAGGTATTTAGACATAGGGCAATATTTTATATTATTTTTCAGCCGGAAATATTGCTTGAAAAGAGTCAAAGTGAAAAGATTGGAGGAGAATTCAAATATGAAGAAAAAATGAATTGATCATTATTCACCGACACCTATTAAACATTTACAAGACCGACACATTTTGAGAATAGCCACAGAGATGTACGGGACATAATGCACTCCGGGCTACCACGTTAGAGATGCAATTTTTAATCGAGTTGTTGGTAACGTTTATTATTGATAACTTCATTGTAAACACATAGAAGCTTATGTATTGCCCCTGGGAATAACTAATACCAAATCTCATCTGCATGACAGTTTTTGAAAAATAGATCAATACTGCATTATTGAATAAAAATATTTTACAATTTTTTTATCTAAAAAAAAACAAAAACAAAACATTTAAATAAAACTAAGCACAAGTAAAATACAAGGATAGAATTATGATAAAAATGTATCATTTTAAAAATGTAAAACTGCATAAAAAAGGTATGCTACATGCTATTTAGGAGGGATTTCCTACAGGGTTCTTGGACCACTACTCAATTGTAATTGTCATACACGCGTAGTTCAGTAAGCACATTTAACGAATGATTGTTTTAAAACATAATGGAAATAACTCAGATGATTCTGAATAGGAGTTGGTATTACCATATAGTGGAGTTGCCACCCTACGCAAAATTTCATTTTCAATTCAACTTTTTGTAAAAGTTCGATTTTTGGTACCAGGTTGTATTTTAGGGTCAAACTAAGAATTTTGGTTCGAGTGGACAACGATCAGAGTAATAGATATGGTATAAAGGGGGAATCAACATCACTGGCAACCATTTTATGTGAAAGATTGACCCTGAAAACATGGGTAAAAATTCAAGATTAAAGATCATGAAAATTGGCGGAGTTAGTGTTCTGAATAAGGTTGGGGGTAGGTGTAACCATAGATATGGTATAAAAGGGGGTATCAACATCACTGGCCACCATTTCATGTGAAAAATTAACCATGAAAACATAGGTAAAAATTCAAGATTTATTTGGTTTATCATGAAAATTAGTGGAATTAGTGCTTTAAAACGTAATGGAAAACGACTCGTTAGTCAAAATATTGAACCTCAAAATTTTCAACTTTCCCATACTCGGATCTTGTCTAACTTTTAGTATAATTCTTAGTAAAACCTACCTGACATAAAGCCTCAAAAAAGAAAATGTTACAATTTTTAGGAGTTGAGCTATTTTAAGCGTAAATTGACTCGACTAACATGTAAACCAAACACTTAAATTATGTATAGGATACGGGTCAAAACTTTTTGTATAATCTTATATTTCAATATTTTATGACTAATACTTTATATGGAATAAATATTTTTCTTCAAACACAGATGCTGTAACTTTATTAAAGTTGAATATAACAAACCAATTTTCAAAAATAAAAAAAGATCATTGACGGCAGTAAATATTATCAAAGTAAATAAAAATTCAATTTGAAATGTTTTGGGAAAAAGCTAGCTAAAATATCAGCGTGAAATTTTAAAAATGAATTAATGCATCTAAATTTTGCTTGGGGAAAGTTACAGAAAAATTTCTTATGATTAAATACACAATAAATTTGCTTGAGGACATGACTGTGATACAGATTTTAAAAAGAGAATCCCAAATTCTATTTAAAATTCAGAAATGTTAAATATTCGAGAGGAATTATTTTTTGGAATCCTTGAGGTGTGATTTGATAAATATTACAAGCATTCTTCGGACTATTAACCTTATTGTTCTTACTAATACTATATTTCGCCCAAATTACTATTCGGTCTTCCTCAGCTGATAGAAATTGTATATAAAAAATCTAAAAAATATTCGATTTTATTTCGCAATTGTCATTCTTTGATATTCACACATGGATGTGTGGCTTGATATAAATCATTGTACTAAAACTACAACTGTACCAATGTATATAAAAATCTATATATTTTTGAGAACTATATAATATTTCGAGATATTATTAAAACAAGCCAACACAGGAAGAGTTACAGGCGATCACAGGTATAAGTATATATTGGGTAATTATTAAACGTGTGTTATTATTGCAAATACAAGGAATTCATGAATAGTTGCTTCTGACATACACACTTTAAACTATGACAGAGTGCACTCACAGATATATGTATATAAATATACATAGATAAGAGAAGGTTTGATAATATATGACTTATGTAAAATGTATCCCTAAATTGCAGAGATGAATCCCCAAATTACATATACACACACACACACAGACAGAGAGACACACACAGACACACATTATACACAGAAACAGAGCTGATTTTGGTGAGTGTCACCATACCAAAAATATAAAAGTACAGGTGGGAAACTGACAGCCACTAAAGGCCGTTGATTGTGTCGAGTTACGATTATTTACTTCACATGATGTATTACTGATATTCATATACGTTAACTATATATATATATATATATATATATATATATATTATTATATTTTTTATCTATTGTTATTTATTGTGCTATTTTATTATATCTATTGTTATCGTTATTATCTTTACTCTTATCAACTATTATTGTTATTATGTAGATAAATGCTTGGTTTTATAAAAACAAGTTAATTTAAAAAATATATATATGTATATATAAGTATATATTTTAACGTCTAAAGCGTAGAAATTAATTGAATTTAGATGTACTTAAAAACTAACGCATTCTAAATAATAAAAACGATTAATGTGAACACGTGTATATAAACAAAATGGTACTTATCAGGAATCATGCGGGCATATGTTGTATGTAGCCATATGTACGTGCACTAACTCACACACACACACACACACACACACACACACACATACATATACACAAATAACATCAGTAGAAATACCTGTCCTTTTGAGAAGTTGACTGGTAAGTAAGTGGTTAGGACATAGGACAGTCATTCAGGCGGTTCATTCAAGTTCGACCCTGACCGAAGGAAGACTTGTTTGCAGAGCCGTCCTAAAGAGTCGTAAACGGCGAAACAGGCCTGTAGAAGGGTAGCAAAATTATTTTATGTACGCTCTTAGCTTTGCTTAAATCGATTGAGCACACTGAAGGTCTCGGTTGTATGTCTACTAGTTATTTGATACACTACAAGCAAAGCCCCCTTTGACAAAGTGTCCGAGCACTCTAAAAATAACATCAGTAGAAAGACCCATTCTTTCGGCAGGTTGGCTGGTAGGACACTCTTTAGGACGTTGAGCAGTCACATAGGCTTCTTCGCCTTCGACCCTGACCGAAGAAAGACTTGTTGTTTGCAAACCCGTCCTGACGAGCCGTGAACGATGAAACAGGACTGTACACGGTTTGCAAAAATTATTATATATATTATTTACTTGGTGAGCACCAACCGAAATTTAGCACTACGTGCACTTACCCGGACTTTTTACATTTGGTGTAACCCTTCACTTAGATGAGCTGCTGTCCCGAGTTAACGAACCCCATCTGGCCGAGACAGCAATAGGTGAAT
>JAUZSX010335390.1:0-10817 GCA_034780655.1 Idiosepius hallami
GAGGAGTAAGGAGGTTAATAAACAATGTCTTTTAGCATGATAGTAGTGACCTGAAGTCTCTTAGGTACATTCCTACACAATCAAAAGTGAACATTATGGTTCAACTGGGATTTTAACTTGCCTAATATAACTCCAAAATCAGAGATTTTAACCACTTGCCTGCAGTGGCTGCCATATTCCTATTCATTGGTTAAATATCTTAGCTAATGACAGTTTGTCTATGGCATAAAACAAAAATTAATTAAAAAATAAATTAGCTGACAATGCTAAGATAAAAGCAAATTTCTTTTGCTATTAGGTAATATGAAGTGGTTCTTGATTTTTCTTTGAGAATAAAAAATCATTGCTTTGCTTTTAGTTTTACTAGATTGGAAAGAGAGGAGATTTGTTATAGTTTTTTTGTACCTTAATGAAGCCAACAAATGATTACAATCACTTTATATTGGCGGTCACTCGTGGTTGAGTATGACTGTCCTCCTTCTTGGTCCCTGTGGACACTTTCGGGTGGACGCCTGCGCGTGATAACTTTTAACGTGGGAAGACTAATGCATCTGCTGTCTCCACATGGCCCCTTGGCAAAGGATGGCCTTGTTCCAATGGCATGAATAATCACAACGAATGGAGGCCATCCTCTGTTGCAGCCTTCAGTGCCGTTGTGTCATTGTAGACACCATCTGCCACATCTGCCGTTGAGGTCTTGCGCTATTTAACCCATTGCTGGAGAGAACATTGGGCTTCATACCTTTCCCAAGGGTATTAGTCGACATGTCAACGTAGATGGAACAACTTGGATTTGAACCCGCTTAGTATGGTTCCGAAGTCTGATTGTCTATCCACTGGGCTACTTCAACCGCCTAACAATCACATTACATCTTAGTCAAAAATAAAAAAATAAAAGATGTGTGGGTTCTTTCTTTTCTCCTTTTTTCTTTTTCCTTTTGAAATAGAATAATATTTTTTATTCTAACTATAAGACAGTCAATAAGTTACTATTAATAGAAAAAAAGAATAAAATTTCTTTTTAAAATCAACTTCTAATAAGATCAATACCAAACTCATTCTTTGTTTCTTTCGTTCTTTTTAGTTCAGGTACCTAATGACTTCTAAATTCAAATTGATATTTGTGTCATGTAACTTAGCAGCAAGTAACTAAACATGACATGGAAAACATAACATTTTATAAATTAAATTATTGTTTAATTGATAGATGAATAGATTAGGCCACACTAGAAATAACAGCTTACAAAAACTAGAAGCCATCAATATAAAAATGCTCATCAGATTTCTTTTGTTCCCACTCATAATTTCAGACATAAATACTAACTAGCATGTGTACCCAGTGTTACAGAGCATCAATTAGTTTTTGTGAGTTGATTTTAAATAGCTAAATCATTAAAGTTCAAAAGGGCCAACTGACATTAAATAAGAGAAAATGAGTCCAACCCAAATATTTCTAACATCAATGCAAATTTTTTAATCATAAGAAATTTTTTTTATGCGGATTTCAATTAAAAATCAAGTTAGTAAGTTACATGTTTATCATTTTTTATTGATAATACAGTCTAGTTGCCTTAAAAGTAACTAATTTAAATATATACTTATCACACTCCAGTAAATGAAATTTTACATAAACTATAATTTTCAAAAGGAAGTGTCTACATTTTCAAAAACTAAGTGATTATTAAACTCTAAGATCTTTTTTCTGTACTTTTTCGTTGAATAGGGATGGAAAGACAAAAATACATGTGTCTTCTCTTAACGATGAAATTGTTGAGTGGAATACCAGATTATTAAAAGAAATTGAAACCAAATAAAACCAATTGAAATGTTAAAAAAAAAATTTTACATTGCAATATTTTTCGATAAAAAAAATTATTATTAAAAAAAATTCCCTTTGACTGATTTAAATATTTTATTTTAATTATTAAAAAAATAAATTATTTAAAAAAATACATATCCCCTCAAAAAAGTGAAATTTGTTGAGTGGAATGCCAGATTAATAAAAGAAATTGAAACTAATTAAAACCAATTAAAATGTTAAATAGAAAAATACATGTCCCCTCAAAAATTCAGTGGAATGCCAGATTATTAAAAGAAATTAAACCAATTGAAATGTTAAATAAAAATTTCACAATAAAAAAAAAATCATTTATAAAAAAAAAACAATCTATCGCCGTTTGAACACGGATCTGCTCCTCCAATGGCCAACTTTCTATTAGGCTAAATTCAATTGTTATTTAAATGCTTTGTTAAAGCCTATAATAAACGGGAAAACTTATATTAAAGGAGATCAATGATTTTATCTTCCAAATACAAAGTGTTTTTGAAAAAAAATATTGGCAAGTCTCTGGCGCTAGGCAAAGCCGGGCAATACTCCTAGCATATTTTAAAAGTCTTAGGAAATTTTCATCAAAATATAAACCTGTATGTAAATTTAGTTTTAAATGGGAGTGGCATTTGCAAATGGCATATTTCCATTTGATAGACACAATCAAATTATGTTTTGTGTAAATTAGATTTAAAGATTAATCCTAACAATCATCTCAGACTTTCATCTATTTATAAAAAAAGCGTTTTATGAAATTTTTTTATTTTGAAATAAATTACAATAGACATAAACAGTCAGTTCAGCTCCTCAAAATACTTAAACAATTAATTTTTCTAAGAAATAAAGACAAAAAAAAAAACAGTATGTATATTGGGGCTGTGACAAGCATATTCTTTCACAAAAGAATATTCTTTGCATATATTTCGTTAGAGAAAATTCTTTTAACAAAAAGCATATTCTTTTTTTTAAAAGAATATTCTTTTAACAAAAATCCTATTCTCTTAAAAAAAAAAAAGAATATGCAAAATATTTACGGAATAAGTTGTGCCGAAAATATGTTGAAATAAATATTTGCATACGAGTCTTAATTTTACGAAGTTTTCTTTTTTATATAAATTAAATTAAACATGGTAAAACCTTAGTAGTTGTGAATTTACAATAACCTTTGGTTCCTAATGAGAGCCATTCTATTAGAGGATTATATTAGGGACGAAATATCCGCATATCCGTTTTGCCCTAGGTCTCCAGGGCCGATATATCGGCCCCATAGTGTTCAAAGGATTTTAACTACAATTTGTATTGAAAAAATAGCCAGGTTTAAATATGGTCCAGTAATCTCCTACGATTGGAAGGAGTTTTGTTTTTTTTCATTATAAGACTGTTTTAGTGGACAACCAAAGAAGCTTTAATTTTGATAATTTAAAGACTAATTTAATTATAAAATGCAATAAATGAAATATTTAAGTTCCATAGAGTGATCAATTGTTCACAGTATATAAACAGTATATACATTAATCAGTAGGGCAGTGTCAAGAATATTCTTTAATAAAAAACAATTCTTTATGTATATTGGGTTAGAGAATATTCTTTTAATAAAAAGCATTTATGCCTTTTTTTTTTATTAAAACAAAAAATTAAGATAGTAAGTTTTTTCATTAGAATTTGAAAGATAATTATTAATAATATATGTTCAAACTATTTTTTAAAAAAATCAAATTATGGATTTTTGCTCTCATATTCTGCATTTCAATTTTTTTTTTTTTGGTTCTTCTAAAATATTGCTTATCTTTTCTTTCCAAAAATATATGTCACTGCCTGTTTTCCCAAAAAGTTTCAGGGTGGGGGTGCAAAAATAAAGAATATTTAGGCAAATAAAAAACATATGTATTACAAAAAAAAACTTTATAAAAGTTTGTTCTTTAATGAATCAGTTAAAATCTCATATCCAAAGGATGATTTTTGGTAAATTTTTAAACAAACTTTTGAAATATTGTTTCATTTTTTATGTTTTGGCACTCACTATATATTTTGATGCAAGTTTCTGATCTAAATATATATATATATAAATGACATTTGAAAATGGCCTGAGAGTTCATAAACTGAATTTGTATAAATATAATCACAGAACTTTAAATAGCACTAGATGTATTGCCTGGCTTTACCAGGGATTTGCCACTAACCTAATTAAGGAAGCCTGTTATGTCAGAAAGCAGTTAATGCTTTTTTATACTAAATTCATTCTGCATGTTTTCTTATACTAAATTTATTTCTAATCTTTTCTTATACTAACCTCATTTCTACAATCTTACTCTAAGGTAGTTAAAGTTGCTTATTATGTAGAAAGGCAGGACTTATATGTATGCTATTTTTAATGGTCTGAATCATTTTTTAAAAATAACTACCGTAGTTACTTTTTCTGAAGAGCTCTATGATTAAATAGAATTTTTTTAAAAAATAACTATTGTGGTTTTATTTTCTAAAGAGATACAGGATGTAGGGTCTCATACAAACACGATTTGATTTTTATATGTATATAAACATTTAAAAGTTAGTTTAGCAATAACAATAAATATTTCATTTTTAAACATAAAAATGAAAGTATTCCTGTAATTTGTTGGTTGTCATTGCTTTGTTTCAGAGCATATCAACCCTTGTTAGGATATCCAACATCAAATAAAGTTGTTTTTTTTTTCAGAAAGGTCATGGTTTTGCTAAAACAATCTTCATAGTGAAACAATTTCTAAAAGAAATCTGGTTTTGTTGAAAGATCCTTCATATAAAAACAAAATGTGAAAAGTTTTGTTGAAAAATTCTTCATAAAGAAACAATTTGTAGAAAAAAAAAGTTTTGTTGAAATATTTTTCACATAAAACAAATTGTAGAAAAATTTGGTTTTCTTGGAACATTTAAAATGACATTTTTGTCTCAAAATTGTGTTGTATTGCAAAGCGAAGTTTCACATGTCATTTTAGATAAGGCTCAATATACAGATTTGAACATCATGTCCACAATGCCACTTTGATGGACTTTGACACTTCATAGATGACAAATTATAAATTCCCACCAACAGGGCCAAGATTGATAATGTGTATCTACGTGTATTCTATGTACCAAATATGAAAGTGAGAGAAAGGGTAAAGTTTAATATTTCTTATAACTAAAGAAAAGTTGATTTTCTTTTGTAATTAACCCTTTTGACCCTGAAGGGCAAATATATTGGCCCTAGTCACATAAGGCAACAAAACACACAACAATATTTTTATCATAATATATTTGTCTACTAGAACACATCTGAGTGACTACTGGGTCATTTTGCTAAGTTAAGGTTCTAAGGATTAACAGAAATCCAGATTTTTTTTCCCCCTTCATACAACATGTGACCAGATGTGTATTTACTTTGCCCTCATCAGCCGCTAACCAAGGATGATTTCAGGGTTTTGGTGGCTTAAAGCGGGACTGGCACCTCTGGTGCCACTAGCAGATACTGGACAAAGTAATAGACACAAAAAAAAAAAAATAAAATTGGCATATTAAAATCAAAAGAAAAAAGTTTGTAAATCTATAAGTCATCTAGTCCTGATTGTCTGGGCTTCTAACTCAGAAAAGGGACAGGGAACCTATTGCCATTCAAGGACCTCTTCCTTGGTGTTTTCCTAACGATCCCAATGGTGAAAATGGGGTAGAGAACAACATTTAAATCCTATATATTATTATTAATGGAATTATATTTCCAACAGTATTTTTATAAATAAATGAACCGTATTAACTATAATTAGCAATTAACAAATTATTTATTGATGTTAATTTCTAATTGTAATTAATAAGGTTCATTTATTACATACACACACATGATGGTAAAAATTAATAAATCCAATAATTGCTGCCCAAAAGTAGCACCCAGAGAATAGTTTTGAAGATGAGTCATCATTACCATTATGTTATTTTGACCCCAGTAGTAATTCAGAATCCAATGTGACTTAAATTGTTGAATGTATCCCTCAAAATGTATTAATATAATATCAATTGGGATGCAATAAAAATTTTCATTTTTAGATTATTTAATAGAGTTCCGCTGATAGCAAAAGTTCAGCAGAGAATTGAAAATAATGGAAGATATGTAGAAAAAAATCAAAAGAAGATAAAGAGGAGAATGTAAAATGCATGAAGAATGAGTTTGAGTGGAAGCATTCAAATGCTTAAAGAAATTAATCTGAAATTTAAAAATAAAAACAAATATGAAATGAAAAAAATGATGAATCACTAATAATTATCAATTATTATTATTATTAATCAGTGGTTTCTGAAGGACTTTCCTATACAGTATTGGTCCTTACAGACACTTCGCGCAGGCCTGTAAATAGGCCTATTGCGATTATTATTATTATTAATCAGTGGTGTCTGAAGGACTTTCCTATACAGTATTGGTCCTTACAGACACTTCGCGCAGGCCTGTAAATAGGCCCATTGCGATTAATAATTATCAATAATCCTTCTCTTCAAAAAGGTAAGAAAACAAAAAACAAAACAAAGTCCTCTTTATCACTCAAAAAAGAGCAAATTGAATTGTTTTTGTAGGATTAAACAATTAGAAGGAAGGTGATAAAGATATAAGTCTATCTTATGGACTTTACACAAACTAGGTGGTTTACTGATATTTGACATTTAATCACCTAACCCTTATCGATGGACATTTAATCACATTGTTTTTATCACTTGGACACTTTAGCACAACACACAGAGGTATTTAATCATACTCTCTAGAAAGAAAGCAGATAAAAACAATAAAAAGTTTTTATTTATATGATAATATCATTTATGTGATTATGTTTTTATTACGTTAAATTTCTTGGTGTTATTTTTAATATAGTGTTTTGATGTTTTTATACTATACTCCACTCCTTTTTTTTCTTGTGAGAGCGTGATTAAATGTCTCTTCCGGTGCTAAAGTGTCCACATGATAAAAACTTATGTGGTTAAATGTCTAGCGATTTCATGTCAGTGAATAACAGTAAGGTGATGAAATTTGTGTACACCAATGTAGGCAGATACCCATTTGGTTGGGAAATTTACACTTCATATTTTTCCCACATTGTGAATATCTTTGTGTTAAATAAAACCTAAAAGCATTACACACACACTCCTCATATCATGAAAATACTGTAAAAGCAGAAGGAAAGTCTCAACTTGTTCTAACTTAAAAGCAAATCTTCAGATTGGGAGTAAAGAAAGATTGGAGAGGAAAATCAATTGAAAATTTTCAATAAATCATAATAATTGGACTTTTAAAAAACAACCTTTGGCAACCATCTTTAAAGTGGATGAATTAATAAGAAATTAACAAAAAAAAAGTGGGGAAAAGGATTTCATTTTATCAATAAATAAGGATGGGTCTTCCATGCACAAATAAAATAAAATTCATGCAAAACTTTTCATATAAAAATTAGTAAATCAATCTAAATATATAGATTTTAGAATATTTATTAAATACTGGTTAAATATTTTAAGCAATGTTTTCGCTTCATAGTATTTAAGAGAATATTGTAAATGTCATAATATTATTTGGTTAAACTATTCCATCATAAATCATTTTTGAAGAAATTTTGTGGTAAAAGTTATTTTCAATGCATTTTCAAAATAATCACATACAATGCACTTTTAGAGAAAAATTATGTATTTCTATAAAGCTTGCCTTAAAAATAAATTGGTGGCACATTGAAACTATTAACAAAAATTGTATAAACTCATGTTTAAAAACAAACAAAAAAAATTAATTTGATAGAAAAATGGGAAAGTAAAATCCCGACAATATATGATAGAAAATTATTAGAAAAAAACACAAAAATACAAGAATGTATATTAGTGTCAATGCATTTCAGATGTTTTTCCTTCTTCAGGGCACATTCATTATTATTTTGTCCCTAACAAGACCTAATGGACAAAATAATAACAATAATAATAATAATAATATAAAATGTGCCCTGAAGAAGGAAAAATATCTGAAACATGTTGGCACTAATATACATTTTTGTTTTTTGTTTTTTCCAATAATTTTCTATCATGTATGTTAATAAAAAAAAAAAAAGATTAACGAAATAATTGAAAAAAAAAAAAAGAAAAAAAAATGTTTAATTAGTTTTCATTAATGCTTATAGCATCCTTTAGGAATGCTTAAATAAATGCAATCCTACATCAAATGTGATATAAAATTAAAAAAAATAAAAATAAAAAATAAAAAAGGAAATAAATTAAGAACAAAAATTTATGCAGGTTTATTTAATAGGCATAATTTGGTGCAGTGCTTCATTCTAAAGATCAGTAGGTTTTTTGTTGTTATAATTAGTAAACCAAAAAACCCCAAAGAATTAGGAATGAAAGCTAACAACAACTACTAGAATCACTAATAACCAGCAAGTTACTAAGAAGATATTAGTAGATTGTTAGAAATAGAATAAATCAAGAGAAAATAAGTAGTTGGGTTAGTAGCAATAAAGTGTGAGTATGGTAAAAATAAATAAATAAATAAAATAAAAAAATGTAACAATCAGCATTTGTCTGGTCATGGTGAATTAATAACTTAATTAAGATGATAAAATGTAGCCCATATGAAGCATAATTTGCTATTGTGAAACAAAATTAAGGATTTTAAAAGGCTGTATGATTAATTTCTTTTTATTAACCAGGGATATCTTAAGAGAACAAAGGTGAAATGCATTGTCAAAAACAGTGAATTAAGAATTATAATAATTAAAGATCTCTTACTACTCTTAACATGGTTAAGAGTCAGTAAATTAAATAAGGACAGTTTTCAATTTAAAATAAAGCTAGCATGATTTAGTCATAGTAAACAGGTGTTTTTTTTTTTATTTTATCTTTTCTATATCTAGCAAAATTTATTATAAGTTAAAGTTTCATTGTGGAAACGTATATATAGTAGAGAAATCAAAAACAAGGTTATAGTTAATAGCGACTCATAATCCACCTTTGCCAGGGCATATTTATTATTACTATTTTTATATGGTCTTATTTAGGACAAGGTTTTTTTTTCTTTCTTAAACCAAAGATTGAATTTTATTTGAAAAAAAAAAAAATGTGGACACAACAAATAAAAATAATGATGATAATAATAAATATGCCTTGACAAAAGTGAATCCCAAAATTTGTCGGTATTAACTATATAAATATTTTTTTTTTTTCAATTATACAGTTAGAATTTATTTTTCCATTTCTTCTAATACATATGTCATTTCTATAATAATTCAAATGATTTAAAGTAAATTAATATGGATATACAAGGTCAACACCATTTCATTTTCTTGCTTATAGAATCAATAGACCTAAATAGTAAGAGGTCTTTTTTTTTTTTTAAATTCTACTACACATGTAACTAAAAATATTATTGACATTGAATACATGCCTATAATAAGTAAATCAATAAGTAAATTGTCCTATATTAGTAAATCATAAGTACATTGAAATCGTAACAGGCTCAATCATTAATATCCTACACTCACCTGTTATAAAAAGAGCAAAAACTATTTGATTATGATAATGTGTGTGTGTATTTATTCTAGAAATTTGCTTTGAAAGCATTGTGAAAAACGATGAATATGTTCAGAAGCCTGACAATAATATTAATAACAGCAGTAATAATTCCCATAATTTGACCTTAAAAATATTTCAAAATTATAACTGCATTGTTAGGCTTCTAAGAAAATATTCATATATTTTCGTATATCAAAAGCAATAAGTTCTGTTAGTAAGCTTTAACAATAAGGAGAATTCAAAAATGAGTATAGAATGTAGGAAATGAAAAGGCTTCCAGACATGATCATAATGATTATGATAACACAAATGGGTTTAATGATTTTAAATGAATGAAATACAGAAATTTTTTTTAATGAAATTTAAATGTTAACATAGAAGAAAAAAACAAAACAAAACAAAAAAAAACTAAGATTCACCCACACCAACTCTTCAAATTTTGTATTTTAAATGAAACAAGTTCCATTTTTCCAGTTGATATGCACATATTATGGTATTCCGAGAGACTGCAGAGGTGCCCATGGTAATGATGCTTCAGCCACAAAATCATAGCTGAATGAGGGATCAACATCTATGATGGTTTTGAAGGAAGCAGATATAATATTAACTTGGTTGAGCACCAACCCAAGTTAGGCACAAGGCCATTTTTACGTTGCTCTGTATATCTGGGCTTTTTGCATTCAGTGTTGCCCTTCACCTAGATGAGTAGCTCTACTGAGTTAACAAGCACCATCTGCTCGATACAGCTAAAAATGAATGTTATGGTTTTGACTGGGATTTGAACTTGTGTAATAGGATTCCAGAGCCAAAGCTTTTACCAATACTCCACCTTCAAAGAATTTGTGGTTTTTATATTTGTTTAATTTAATTATAATTTTCTGTGTGCAGGATTATTATCACTAGAACTGTGATAATATGCTTTTATTAAAGATTATTCTTGCCACAGACTTTACTTTTCTTTTAATTCTTTACTCATTAAGGCCACTGACAACATATTTTTATTAAAAATATTCTTGTCACAGCCTTAATAATTAGGGATGTGTCAAGCATATTCTTTAATAAACGAATATTGTCACTGCCCTAATCATTACATAATGATTGATAGTTACACCTTTTTTACATTTCTTTTCATTAAGTTTCATTTTTACTTATTTTCTCATCTAAGACAAAGATAATTCCAAATTACTTTTTAAATATTCAAATTATTTTGTTTTCTTTTTCAAATTTATAATACTAATCTAATATCCTTATGTACCATAAGAGTGTGGCTGAAAGGTTTATTTGTACACAACTATATTAAACAGTAATTGTGTGTACTCTTTAAAAAAATCAAGTTGTTATTGAATCTAATTATATATATATATATATATATATATATATATATATATATCACGCCGAGAAATACATGGTTTGGTGCCCAGGCGCGGTTAAACCCACTCGCGACGAC
>JAUZSX010335401.1:0-10817 GCA_034780655.1 Idiosepius hallami
GCTTATATTTATAGAGTGCTCAATATCAGTGATAGAGCATGTATATTAGTTAAGCATAGACTCAGTCAATGGCCTTTGGTGACTGCGAGTTTCTCGCTTGTGCGGTCATCAGACCAAAAGCTTTCATAATGTACACTACTGCTAACAGGTTTCCTAAACTAGTGTAGTATCATCATGTCTTTAGTGTCTATGCAAAATCAGGCAATACTTCTAGTGTGTGTGTGTGTGTGTGTGTGTATATAAGTATAGACATGGAGTCAATGGCCTTCGGTGACTGTCAGTTTCTCGCCTGCGCGATTATCAGACCGAATTCGATCTGGTGACTGTGCAGACGAGAAACTGACAGTAGTTCAAAATAAGCACAAAAGGTGCATCAAAGCAATGACTGAGCAAAGTTGGGCAATAATGCAAGTAAAATTATAAAATGAACAATTAATCATTAAGATGAGTTTTAAAGATGACTTGTAAGTTTTTTTCTTAAACATTTTTAAATGAAGTGTATATACTTTTATATATTCGTAAATTGAACTGATGTTGCTAATCCAAAGTTTAAAATTATGTAATCAGACAACTGCTTATCAGATTAAGTTCCACACTCAAGAAGAAAAGTAGTTCATCCAAACGAAGGGTGGAGAAAACAAAAAAAGGAAAGAACACAAAATAACATACGGTTTCTTTTTTTTAGTGTTTATGTTGAATATTCGAAAGTAGATTTTAGAGTAGAACCCAAGTAGAGAAAGAAGTTTCAAGTTGTTCTACAAGTAGATTGAGAGAGATTTACATAAAGAGAATCTCCCCCTCTATATCTATCTATCTATTTATCTCTATTTCTATATATCTCTCTCTCTCTCTCTCTTTCATATATATATCGGCTTGATGACTGCGCAGGCAAAAAACTGACAGTTGCTGAAGGCTGTTCTTATTCTACAAGCATCACAATGCTAACAACATTCAAATACAACAATAGTCACCTGACCATCAATGGCTACAACAAGCCCTATCTCAAAGATATTCATGTAAGAATAATAAAAAAAAAGATGATGAAAACAATCTCAATTATCAAGTTGCATTGCAAAGATTCTGAAAAACAACTACAACCAAGCATTAAATCAATAGAATGCGAATAAATGTTAATTGATCTTTTAACCAATGGTTCTCTTTTAGGTGTACAATAAATTTATTTCTTAGATATTTTTATAATAGTTATCTATAATATTATAAAAATCAGATTGTTGTGGTAGAATGAAACAATACATCCCGTAGCTCTTCAGAAAATCAAACAAATGTCATGTAAAAAAAAAAATGGTCAAGACCACTAAATTTTGACTATATAGGGTAGGTACTGCTTTTCTTTATAATAGTCTTCATTAACTAGTTTAGAGTAAAGCTTTAGAAATGAGTTAAGTATCAAAACAGCATTAGTATTTCTAATAGGTAGGAATTGAGTATAAAAAAAAGCACTAAAAATAAATTGTGTATAAAAAATATATTAGAAATGAATTTAGTATAAAAAAACAAAAACATTAACTGCTTTCCTATATAATAGGCTTTATAAATTACCTCAGTGGCAAGTTCCCAGCGCCCGGGCAATATATCTAGCATTCTATAGATTTTAAAGAAGACAATAAGGAAATGCTAAGGAAATCCTAGAAAAAAAATCAATACATAAAATCTACATTTGCAGTGAGATTGAAGTAAACAAGAAAATTTTAATCT
Organism: Idiosepius hallami; assembly: GCA_034780655.1. Lineage (NCBI taxonomy): Eukaryota > Metazoa > Mollusca > Cephalopoda > Idiosepiidae > Idiosepius > Idiosepius hallami. The sequence continues at coordinate 1,717 of JAUZSX010335401.1, forward strand.
GTTAATAGCTTATCTTATTCTTGATATTTGTGTGTGTATGTGTATCGCATTGTTGGCCTTGTGCACAGGTCACTGGCAGGGTCGTGGTGTCATACCACAAACCTTTCAAGCGAACATTCTACTTAATTGTTTCATCCACATACATTAAAATCAATGAAAAGGTTGAGAAGTCCCCTTTGCTTAAGGCAGTGGCTAAGATCTCAAGCAAAGCTTGAAATTATTTGGTTTTTCCCCCCGGATTAAGAAAAGGGATAAGAGTTATTGTTGCTGTGTAATGCAGTAAAGTGCCTAAGAGATTTCCTTTCTGCCTGATAATTCAAAATGAAGGGCAGAGTTAATTTTGTTTCAGTCAGGCAGTTGTGATAAGACGGACCCAAAAGTTTGTTTTGCGGAATCCACACGTAAATTAATTGAATCAAATGAAACACCAATTTGGGAAGAAAATAAATTTTTTTTATTAATTCAAGAAAAAGCAATTTTTTTTCTTAGTTTTCAGGATTTGTTTAGAAACAGTGTCTTGATAGTAGTGCTTGCCTTGCTCTCAGCTTTTTGGGTTATCCTTTTGTTAGGATACCTCTTTGATCTTTAATCTCTCAACTTAGGGACCAGACTGTCTGCACTCTCAGGTGTCAGCAAATATATTATAATTACTTGGTGAGCACTCCTAAGTTTGGCACAAGGCCATTTTTACATGCTCTTACTCGGGTTTTTACATTTAGTGTTACCCTTCACCAAGATGAGCTGCTCTCCTGAGCTAACGAGCCCCATCTGCCCGAGGCTGCTAAAGTGAAAGTAATGGTTTTGACTGCGATTTGAACTCGCGTAATACGATTCCAGAGCCCGACCTTTTACCAATGCTTCACTTCGCGGCCCATTCTAATGAATATTAGCAGTCATGCATCATCACCATAAGAAACAGGATAATCTCTGTTGCTAGTTTGAATATCAACTCAACGCGTCTACTGAAGAAAACTATGGAGGCTCGCTTTAACTGCAAAAGGTCTTAAACTGACTGATAAATTTTAGCTAGAGAGATAGATAGATAGATAGATAGATAGATAGATAGATAGATAGATAGATAGATGTCCTGGAGAACCGAGAGAAAGAGACAAGGACTGACAGGCTCACAGAAAGAGGTGTTAAGAGTGAGAGTCTGATAGATAGAATAGAATAGAATAGATAGATAGATAGATAGATAGATACTTGGTGATCAGCACCAACCAATATATATAGATAAATGCACAAGAGAACAGAGTAAAACAAGGACTGACAGACTGATAGATAGAGAGGTTGAGAGTGAGAGTCTGATAGATAGAATAGAATAGAAAGATAATTAGATAGATAGATACATACATACATAGATAGATACAAATAAAATTAAAGCATGAAAGTTAGACGGAAGTGTGTATATATGATATTTATATGGTTAAGCACAAACCCAAGTCAGACACGAGGCTATTTTTACGTGCTCTATACCTGGGCTTTTTCATTTAGAGTTCCCCTTCACCTAGATGAGTTCCTCTCCCGAGTTGACGAGCCCCATCTACCCGAGTAGCTAAAGTTGAATGTAATGGTTTGGGCTGGGATTTGAACTCGCGTATTACGATTCCATTTTCCGAGCTTTCACCAATAATCCACCGTCGCTGCACGCTGCCCAAAAGAAAAGTGTGTATAAATGTGTGCATAATTGTGTACTTATATGTGATTACATATGTTTAAATGATTTTTAAAAATTAGTTAATGTAATAGATATCTTCACGTATTAGCACAGACATATTTATCTATTTATCTCTCTGTTGAAACACCGGTTCCCGTCAGATCACCGAAGTTAAGCAACGTCGAGCGTGGTCAGTAGTTAATGGGTGATTTACGAATTTACGAATACCACGTTCTGTATGTCTGCAAAAATTCAGATCGCGTCTGCTCCGGCATCCGGCGGCCTCTGGTGGCGGTGACCTCTGCGTCTGCGGGCGACCTGCGGCAAGTCCTCGTCTTCACCACGGAGTAGGGCTGGGGACCCTACCACACCATCCGCCTTTCTCCTAGAATCATCCTTATGAATATTCGAATGTTTATGGGGTGCCGGCTCAACCCGTATAGGGTGATAGCCGAAACAGATACAGATCTGGAGAACCACTCTAATCCACACATGGTACACATTGCACCAGCAATGGCTAAAGCACTTTCTGACTTTCTTACATTTGTTGATTATCTAAAAGGGTTAATATCCTGAGTTAATGAGCCCTATCTGCCCAAAGGAACTGTAATGATAATACTTTTCTTAAGGGTATTGGCTATAAACTGAACATAATGGAGTGGATGGGATTCGAGCTTGTGCATGATGATTCACTCGTAATTTTTCATACAGCCAAGTGTCCCATCTACCCCAGGAGATTAATAAAACTCAAGTATGTAACCTCTATCACTCCTAACCACTATCAAAGTCCCAAGCCCTCACTAAGACCTTCATCGTCTTCCTTAAACTAACCTGCTCTGTAGATGCTGGTGGATCTTGAGAGCAGTGACTTTTTTTCATTTAACACAAGAGAAAAAAAAACGAATAGCTATAAAAGAGCTACAGGAAAAATTTTAGAAAATAAGGGGAAAAAAAGAGAAAGGAGAAAGAAAGAAAAAAAAACATAAAAAGTAGTTAAGAAGAAAAAAAAAAAAGAAAAAAATCTGGAGAAAGAAAGAAAGAAAAAAAAAGAGAAAAGAGAAAGAAAGAAAGAAAAAAAACCATAAAAAGTAGTTAAGAAGAAAAAAAAAAGAAAAAAATCTGGAGAAAGAAAGAAAGAAAAGAAAAAAGAAAAAAGAGAAAGAAAAAAGAAAAATACAGTGTAAAAAATTTAAAAAAAAAGGAAAAAAAAAAGAAAAAAAATCCTTTGCCTAGTGGAGGTGTGATGGAAATTGCCCTCAGCTGTTTTTTTTTAAGGGGGGGGATGGAGAAAGGGGATGGATTTTTGTGTTTTTTGGTTCTATTTTTTTCCTTCTTTTTTTTCTAGTTTTTTTTTTTTTTTTAGTTTTTTTCTTTGGTTTATTCTAGTTTTTTTGTTTTTTCTTTGTTTTTTTGTTTTTTCTTTTTTGTTTCTCCTTGTCTTGTGATTCATTAACTGACGACAGGTTTTAAAGGATTGTAGAACTGTTAAGTGAGGATCAAATCACACAGAAAATCTGTGAGTTGGCAGATGTGAGCCAATTCCAGCATTGAATACAGATTAACTTCTGCCAAGACAAAGTCTTTGGCATCACAAGAACCATTGTTGTGTACAAAGCATCTACAAAAATACTCTCTACTCTCTGTTTTTTTAATGCTTTATTTACTTATTTATTGTTAGAACAGAAATCTATTGTCGGCCAAGAAGAACAGTTTCCATGATTTCAAAGGAACATGTTATTAAAACTAAGAAAAAACAAACCGTAAAAAAAAAGTGTCTGAAGGAATAAACACATTCATCAAGATCAAAATGGTTTACGTTCTGTAAAAACATCTACGAAGATCTTATATATCTATTTATAATTAGAAATCTGATTTTTTTTCTTTTTTTTTTTTTTTCGTTTTGAATATTCTTAGGAAAGAAAATAAGTCTCTTCATTCACTCTAGTTAAAAATTAAATAAAAAAATTAATTACTTTTTTTTTTTTAATTGGATTTTGCTAAGAAAAGAAAGACAATTGTTGAAAATAACACTTCTGGAATTAGGCAAATTTAAAGATCTCTATCTTGTAAAAGAGAGAGACTTAACCCAGCAAAAAATCAGTGAATTTAGTCAGGGCTGTGCTTAGGGCCCCCCATGATTGCGGGGTAAGGGGCAAGCTCCCTAGGGACCGTGAGGCTCTTTAGCTTTACAGATTGTAATACAAGAAAATTACCAAAATAATTTAATATTAGGATTAATTAGAAAAAAGTTATTATCACACTTGAAATATACATCCATTAACCCATCTTTCTTTCCGCCTGTCTTTCTCAATATTTGTATATGTATGCATATATAGTTGAAGGCTCCAGTATGTTGAGAGGGGGGAACTTGCTTTCTTTAGGGTAAAGGGGCAGCAAGGCGTATTCTTTGACAGAGCTGCGAAGTGGTTAGGCACGGCCCTGAATATAGTCCACAGTGCCAACTTGTCCAACTTAACACTTACCTTTCATATGTTGATTTTTAGGGGTATTTGGATCTTATTAGGATAGGAATTAGAGTTAGGGTTGAGATTAGGGTTGGTCAAAAAAAGAATAAAAATAGTGGCCAAAATTGAAAACAATTAGTAAAAGAGGATATTAAAAGTCTTATTACAATGAAAACTTTTAATCAGTGATAATTTTAAATGTATAAAATATTAAATGCAGTTATAAATCAACTTTTGAAAGAGTCATGTCAAGTTGTTTGAGTTGGTTTTGGAGACTACTTTTACCCAAAAATTAACCTTTAATCAATGTTTATGTATTGAAAAATAAAGAACTCCACATCTTCTTACTAAATTTTTTAGAATTAATTTGTTGGAAATGTCTTCTTAAACTGTTTTAGAATACAGTATAAATTGATTGTTCTAACCATTTAAATCCCGTAAAAAGTTTGATATTCTGTTAAACAAAATAAGCAATCAATCTACCATCCAAAGCTAAAGTGGAGATTAAACTAGTACAGTTTATCTAAAAGCAATTTATACAATTTTCTACAAAGCCAGTTAATTATTTCTGCAACTCAGGCTGTGTGTCTTTTATTTTTTTATTTTAGCATTTCTCATTGTCGTATCTGCAAAGGCAATCTCTTCAACAAATGTCCCTTCTGAGCTTGTCTTGTTGAAAGCAAACCAACGTATTTCCTGAAAAACCAATTACTTGAAGCATTGAGTTTCAGAAATTTCTTTGGCAAGTGAAAATGTCTGGCAAATATAATTCTGATCCAGAAAATTATTTTTGATCTTTAATTCTTAAAAAGCTGTGGAGCACATGTCAAAAGGAAAATTTAAAAAACAAAAAATTAAAACATTAAAGCAGTAATCACCAAGTTTTCAAAGATTCAACACTCTATTTATCATGGTTAGCAGAACAAAACCAGGCTATCCCCATGGTTTGAAAAAAGGGTTAGGTTCAAAGTTCTGTGTCTCAACAATTCAACACTCTACCCGGTCATGGTTAGCAGAACAAAACCAGGCTATCCCCATGGTTTGAAAAAAGGGTTAGGTTCAGAGTTCTGTGTCTCCCAAGTTTGATCACCTAAAAACAGCCATAGGATTTATCGCCTGAAACATTGTGAATATAACAATGATAAGGATGAGGACAACAGTCCAAAAAATAGTTGTACTAATTATCAATCCTCATCCCAAGGATTCCGAAAAATCATAAAACACTTTAATTTAGTAAAGCATTTATTAGGAAGCAAATTGTTTGTTAGATAGTGTTTTATGGCACATCAACCTCTTCAAGTCATGTAATGCTGAGAACAGTCATTTATGATAAACGTTCTTCTTGTCCTCATGTAGTTTTTTAAATAACCCTAATATGCACTATTCAATACACAAGCTGGGAGAATTTGGGAATTTATACCTATTCCAAGGGTATTAGTTCAAATGTGAACATAAAGGGGAATAACTAGCATTAAAACTTGTATAATATATTTTTGAAATTGGACTGCCTACTCACTGTCGCAAGAGGTTTTAAAAATAATCTGTGTCTTAATATTGAATTGACCAGATTTTTCTACTCACAGTTTTTTTGTAATGGAAAATCTTTTAAGAAATCCCAATCCTTCCTAGAAATAATCTTTACTAGAATTTGTTATGGTGTTTTTGGTTCGGTTTGATTTTATGGCATGTCAACCACTATGGGTCATTTTATGCCAAATCAGTTGATGAGTTTAAATTTTTTTATATTAATTGTTTAGATGAGTGGAGTTCTTCAGACAACTTGTTGGGTCAAGATTGTTGTATTGGGGGTCATATTTTTCGGGCAGCGACGGTGGAGCATTGGTAAAAGCTCGGGTTCTGGAATCATATAACACGAGTTCAGATCCAAGTCAAAACCATTGCATTCAATTTAGCTGCTTCGGGCAGATGGGGATCGTTAACTCGAGAGAGCAACTCATCTAGGTGAAGGATAAAACTGAATTTAAAAATCCCAGGTATTTAGAGCACGTAAAAATGGCCGTGTGCCAAACTTGGTTAGGTGCTCTACCAAGTAAATATAATATTTTTTGGTACAGATTTACTTTTTTTTTCTTTTAGGAAAGTTAAATTGCATTTGGATTTGTTTTTTGAAATAGTTTAGTTCCTTCATATCTTTGTGTCATTTTGATAAAATATTTACCTACAAAGTTTATGTTGAAACCAGTTCTTTATTTCCATGCCATACAAAACATATCGTAATAAATAATTGAATAACAGTTTTAGTATTAAATGACTTTATAAGGGTTGATATGTTGGTTAAACAAAATAACAAACCAATCCAGACCAAGAACTGTTCCCTTTCTTTAATTTGAAACTTGATTGACATTCAATTAACCACTAATCATCATAACGTATCGCACACTGATGAGAGTAGTGTGACAACTGGTTTACTTCAAAGTAGTAGCAGGGGCACCGTGTGCAGGTTATTTGCCCCTTGTTACTTACAGTACCTGGTATTCTTAAATGGTCACCCATCTAATTAGTGACCAGGCTTGATGTTGCTTAACTTTGGTGTTCTAATGGGAACCGGTGTCTCCAACGTGACTTGACTGTACCAAATTAACCACTAATGCATCATTATTCAAATTGAACTGATGAAGCTTTGTTTAGTTCTAATGTGCTCTAAAGATGATTTTTTTTTTATCCAACTTGATAATGGATTTATGTATCAATGATTTTTATTGGCAATTCAGGATGCATGGAGAGGAAAATTGTACATCTGGAATAAGAAAAAAGAAAAAGAGAGAGAGAAAGATTTAGTGAGAGAGAAAGAGATAGATAGATAGAGAGAGAAACATATATAGAGAGAGTGTGTATGTATTTTATGATTCTTATATTGGTTCTTTTTTCCACTTTTTTTTTCTTCTGTAATTTCTTTATTTTGTCTTTTTCGTTTTGTTTATATAATTTTTCCCAATTCAAACATTGGTCTTTTCCTTTTACAGCAGTACATCAAGATTTGTTCATTTGTCATTTTTTGTTTTGTATTCATATTTCACCATTAAAGTTGTCTTCAATTCGGAGGGGGGGGAAAAGAAAACCTGTTCTATGTTTCCTATGTAAGACTTTCATAAAAGACACAATATTTCCATTAGTGATTCTTGTTTTCCTAATTCACTTTGAAAATCTTCAGTTACCATCTAAATGACATTGGTCCAAGTATGAAGAGTAGTAAATCAACTTGGTTTAGGCCTTTTTTTATCTGTTTTTATGATCATTAAAAAAAGAAAAAAAAAAAACACATTTTACCAAAGTAATATAACTGCTGTTTTTTTAAATAAAATGATCATAAAAAGTAAAAAGATTTTTTCAATAAAAAAGTCTTTTTTTTTTTATAATTGAATAAATAAAATTTATTTTGAATAATCAAATTAATAATAATTGAATAAATAAAATTTTAAAAAATGAAGTGCTTTAAATCAAAACCCAGCAACAATCTTCATAGAAACTTTTTTATCTTGATTTTTCTAAATGTTTAAAAACTAAAATGATTGATAATCATCATGAAGGCAGGAAATACAAATAGTCTTTATTTCAGTACTCAGACTTTGGAATCCTAATTTGTGAGTTCTAATTCAACTTGCTGCCTAATGTTTTTTTTTTTTCGCTTATATTTTTAGTTTTGTTGAAAACCTACTCAAAGATAAATCTATTTTAATATAAAAAAAAATCACTTTGCTATGATTTTATGAAATCCTGTACATATATATATTTACAATTTAAATTAATGGGCAGCGACGGCGGAGCATTACTAAAACCTTGGGCTCTGGAATCGTATTACGCAAGTTCAAATCCCAGTGAAAACTATTACCTTCACTTTAGCAGTCTCTGGCAGATGGGGCTCGTTAACTCAGGAGAGCAGCTCATCTAGATGAAGGGTAACACCGAATGTAAAAAGCCCAGGTATGAGCATGTAAAAATGGCCTTGTGCCAAACTTGGGTTGGTGCTCACCAAATAAATATAATATCAATTTATTTTAGGTCATTTTAATGCCTTGAACTTTTGATTTTGATAATCACTTTCATGCACACGTCTAACTATTTAATCCATGGCTGGAGAGCAGATGGGGATTTATACTTTTCCCAAGGGTATTAGTAGTCATGCAAACGTAGACGAAACAACTTGGATTCGAACTCGTGTACTAAGATTTCGAAAGTTGGCTGTCTGATTGACCTTACTTCTCTATATCTATCTACCTTTATCTATCTATCTATCTATCTATCCATCTATTTATCTATCCATCTATTTATCTATCAATCTATTTATCTATCAATCTATTTATCTATCAATCTTGTCTCTCTTTCAAACTTACCTCTCTCTCTATCTTATCCATCTCTCTCTCTCTCTCTCTCTCTCTATCTATCTATCTTACCCATCTCTCTCTCTCTATCTTCCCCTCTCTCTCTCTCTATCTTCCCTATCTCTCTCTCTCTCTATCTTCCTTTTCTCTCTATCTCCCCCTCTCTCTCCCTCTCTCTGATGAGCATCGTCGACTGCCCTAAAAGAAGGAAAGAAACAGCAAAACTGCTGCTGATGTTCTCTTGTATTCAAAGAGGTGTCTGCAAATGTGTTTCCATTCCATTAGGATAATTACTCTTCAAGAAAAAAAAAAGAATTCCCACAGACTGATTCCTCTCAAAGACCAAAAAAAAAAAAAAAACAAGAAAGAAAGAAAGAAAGAAAAAAAAATTATTGAATGAAAAGTGAAGAAAAATAAAGAAAAATAAAGAGAAAAAAAAATTATTGAATGAAAAGTGAAGAAAAATAAAGAAAAATAAAGAAAAAATAAACCGGATGAAATATTCTTCAATTGATATGTAAACACGTCTTTTTTATTTTTCAAAACGCTATTAGTCAATGCAGTGCACGGCTTAGCAATGTTGCGCAACTCCTGTAGAATTTTCTTTGCGACTCATCTATCAGAAAAAAGGCAACACAC
>JAUZSX010335412.1:0-10816 GCA_034780655.1 Idiosepius hallami
CGATATCATAAGAGGTGCGCGATTGCATAAAACATACACACACACACAACGACATCTTCACTTTTATATATAAGATTATTATTTACATGCTTTACCTGAATGAATTCTTTTCTTCTGTGAGTTTACGTAAAGTATCAATAAATCGTTTTTTATTTGAGCCGTGAATTTCAATGCCATTCAGTTGACCTTCCAATAAATAAAGGTCAATCAATCGATGTTGGCTTTTTGTCAGTTGATCTCGATCTGCATTCACTTCCTGAAATGACAAATAATTCTTGGATCAGATCCATTGAAAATACAACATCAACATAACACTTAACATCCTTGCTGTCAGCATTCACTTCCTGAAATGACAATTATTTGTTCAGATTTTATCTATCTATTTTTGACGAGATACCATACATACCCTTGCTTTCAAAATATAAGAAAGGGGAAGAGAATTATTTTTAGTTGATTTTTTGACGTTTCTCACTATTAGTTTCAAAATACAATTTGAGTCAAGACAAATTAAATCATTATCGTTAGTTTAAGATAACTTAAAGGTCAAGAAATTAATCAATTGTTTTTAAAATATTTACATTCCATAAAAGCATAAGCAATAGAGCAGGCTACAACTAAGGCCTCATCATTCTATCAAGACATTATGAAATGCAACAACCAAGAGCACAAATTCCATACAAGAATTCTAAACTGATGCAGAAACATCAGCAACTTACGCATCATAGAAGAACTCTTGATGACAAAAATGCAACCTACTCTAAACAATAGATTAGAACCAGGCGCTGAATTCATAGTTACATAATAAAAAAATATTATTATTATATTATTAATATATATAGTAAAAGTTAAAAAATAGGAGGGTAAAATCCAAAGCAAGAAAACAGCAGCTGCTGGTAACTGTTACCAGGGACAGTTAACAGCAGCCGGCGTTTTCCTGCTTTGGATTTTACCCTTCTAGTTTTTATCTTTTACTATACACACTCTAACACTGATATCGAGAACTCTAACTATACATCAACAAATTGATCCCTATGAAAAACATTATATATATATATATATATATATATATATATATTAATCTGTAAAGTAAAATTGCTTATATTTGTAGTTAGAGTGCTCAATATTAGGGATAGAGCATGTATATTAGTTAAGTGTAGACACGGAGTTAACTGCCTTTGGTGACTGTCAGTTTCTCACTAGTGTGGTCATCAGACCGAAAAGCTTTTTGATCTGATGACCATGCAGGTGATAAACTGAGTCACCAAAGGCCGTTGACCCCATGTCTTCGCTTAATATATATATATATATATGTATATATATATATATGTTTTTTAAAAAAAAAATATCAAATGACTAATCTTTTTTAAAATATTTTTGATATAAATAAAGAAATGGTTCGTACTTACTTTTACAGCTGTATAAAGTGGTTCACTAATCCAACGTTCATTTTTGGCTTTGTCAACATAAGAGTGAGTCTGTTATTTAACAAGAAATATAAAAGAAACATAAAAGAAAAAGTTTTGTGTTGATTGGGGATATTGCAAAAAGCATTTTATTCCATGGTTCTGTCTTTAAAAAGTGTTGCATTAGGTTTATTTTGTTTGTCAATTATAAAAGATATTACTTCATAAAATTAATCATTATCAGCAAAAACTATTTTTTTTAATCAGGATTCACAGGGTGGACCACCAATAGTGCCGTGCTTAGCCACTTAGCGGCCACGATGCAGAATACACCTTGGGGATCTTTACCCTAAAAAGGCAAGTGGCATCCCCTCAACATACTGGAGCTTCCGACTATATAGTCATAAAGAGAGATAGACTGAAAGACAGAAGGATTGATAGATGTATATTTCAACTGTGATAATGATTTTCTAATTGATCCTAATAATTATTTTGGTAAATTTTTGCATTACAAAAGCTTTGCGGCAGCTTGCGGGGCCCCTCAATTACGGGATCAACGGTGGGGGCCCTAAGCACGGCCCTGACCAATTTGTTATGTTTTATCTGTAGACCTATTAGTTCATCTAAAATTTTTGGTCATCTACAAAAAAAAAAAAAATAAATTTGTGGTCCACAAGTTTGTTTTTTTATAAACCAATGAATAGAATCTTCCTTGTATTCAGGGAAGAACTTTCTAGAAAAGAATTCAAAGGAAAAGACTTACTCTGTGAAAAGCTTCACGGAAGAATTTTGAACCTTCGACATAATTAAGATGTTTGGCAATTCGCCAAGAATAATTTAAAGGGACTAAAATGTCTTCAATTGGATGAAAAACACTTTCAAATGATTTTTCAATATGAGGATCTGTAAAAAATAAAGAATATGGATTATATTTCATAAAATTAATTTTCATTTAACAGAAATTAGGAAATAAAGGCAAAAATCTATTTGACATGATTTATACATTTGAGTTTTGTGTATTTTGGCAGAATTTCATCATTTATACATGTTTTATTAAAGATGATCTCAATTCTTCTTTTTGTGATCTTTCTTTGAGTTTTTTCTTGTTTTCTTACAAGATCCTTTGTAATGGGGTCTAGAGTTTGTATGTATTAAAGATGATTTTAATTCTTCTTTTTATGACCTTTCATTGAATGTTTTCTTGTTTTCTTACTAGAAAACTTGCTTTGGGGTCTAGAGTTCATATAATATACTTCCCTAATCAAAGATGATTCGATATCATAACACAATTCTTAAAAGACCAGGCATTGATGAAATATCATTTATTTTAGCAAAAATAATGTTGCACAATTTAAGTACAAAACATAAAAATATCAAACTGGTATAATTAATTTCAATCAATTCACTTTCACCGTGAAAATGACAACTTTGACAAATTTTCATGATATTTTGGCCACATCTTTTAATTTCCTTTACATTAAAGATTTTTTTCTCTGTCAAAACATGTTGGCTTTTTCAAATTTCCATCCTAAAAATTGTCATATTGTTTATTCTGTTGAATTTTTCTACACGCCTATCTTTTATTGACTTGTAAAATAATTCTGGTGTTTTGACACACATTTTGCGCTCTTTGTACTTTGTAGCCTTGTTTAAAAGTAAACTTCTTCTTTCAAAGTTCACACGTATCTGGTCTGGTTTCTTTATGTCCTAGTTTGGCACAAGGCTTTTATCTTTTATTTAAGCCTCTTGAAAATGATAATCTTAATCCTCCATTCATTTAAGCATTATCACCTTTGATCCCTAAAAAACAAAGATTCTCCACAATGATATCCGAAACAATGGACAGATTAAAGCTTTTATTTACTTAATTTGAAAATATGACCTCAGAAATAAGATTAAATAGTTTTAAATAATCAACTGTTTTGGGTTTTATATATTTATTAATCTGTTGAGTAAGATTGCCTATATTTATAGTTAGAGTGCTCGATATAAACACAGAGTCAATGGCCTTCGGTGACTGTCACTTTCTCACCTGGGCGGTCATCCGAACGAAAGATTGTTGACTACATGTCAATGCTCTATCTCTAATATTGATCACTAAATATACAGGGTGCAGGGAAAGTTTCTGATCTTGTAAGAATAATAATTTAATAACTAATTATGGATGAAATCAAACAAAACTCATCACGCAAACTTTTTTTCTGAATTATTATGGCTGCTCTTGGCTGCAATTATTTGTTCAAGTCTTCCCATGAATTTCTGTGGCCCAGAGGGTTTCTTTATGAATTTTGGCCCATTGTCACTTAAGGAACTTTTTCAGGGCTTCCGTAGTATCATGAGCTGAAGCGCAGGTCTCCTTCTCTAAGATCAGACACAAAAAGGGTTTAAGTTTGGAGAAGGCATCACTTCATTCTTACAAGAAGCAGGAAAGTGGATCTCACATTTATTCTGTGTTTTGTTCGCAGTGTGAAATGGCGCACCATTCTTTTGAAATGTGAAGGGCCTTCCTAATTTTGACATTTGAAGGAGTCAAAATATCCACAATGTACCAGTTTCTGTTAATTTTTGTGCCTTCTTGAACAACAAATGAAAGGTGGTCTCCAACTCTCAAAGATGGCAGCCCAAACCGAAACAAGTTTTTGTGTGACCAAAAACAGATTTCATGGAATCAGGAATGCTTTCCGCATTTTTATCAAAATTCTCTCATTCTGAGAATTAAATTTTGCCTTAACAATGAATTCTTTGTAGCACTTCACCGCATCCCAAACTGTAAGAATATGGAGGGAGAAAATTGTGAAGAAGCAGTGGTAAATAATTTTTAACTTTAGTGCTGATTCAGTATCTAGAATCAGCTGATTTACTCTTTGGTGTGTAAGGTGTCAGGAGTTATATAAACAAGCTGAGAGTAACAACAGAGAGAGATTCTTTGGACTGGGATCAAACAACATTACAGGCTCACTGAACTTGTCATAACATTGCCATGACAGAGACATCAAATTTCCACAGCAACAATGTACTTTTCTTTCTCCCTCTCTACAAGTAAAAACTGCAACTGTGTGTGGACTGTTGATATGTGCTTTCTCAGCAAAATAAACTTTCTGTTTTCTTCTTAAATTTAGTGCAAATCATTTTTTACTCATCCTCAGTCATATTTTATTCTCCAATTTTACAAGTAATATTCTTTTCATTGAATATTTCTTTGTTTATTCCTAAACTGACAATTTGTCTGTGTGTGTGTTTTGCATCTCATCGTTATAAATATTCAATAAACTTAATATATATCCCTAAGGAAAGATTAGTCGACAGGGCCGCTATCGCCTTATTTCGTCTTTCCACCATCAAAAATCAATCAGTAAAAATAAAATATATTTCTTTTCTGTTGTCCCGACTAGAATATAAGGCAGAGCTTAATGGAATATGTAATTAATTATTTTTTTATGAATTATTATAATATTGCCGTTATAACCGGCAATATTAATGAAAACAAGATGGATGCCTTTGTGAAGAATTTAAGCCCATGTGACCACGCGTATTAAAACCATAATAAATATTTTTAACTTCTTTTTTTTTTGCAAAAGATATTCTGCAATAAAAAAGTAAAATATTTGAAATTCTTCAAAGTTTCATAATTTCTTGTGTTTTTCTTTCTTTTTTTTTTTTTTTGTTATCTTAACGACTATAGCCGGAACCGTGTGAGTTTTTCAAATTCTTCACCGCAACTGATTTTAATTTTACTGCTTTGACTTAACTCCCTTTTTTGAATTATTTTTTTTTATTGGTTATCATTTCGCAACATCATTTCCTTTTTTTTTTCTCCTACTTTTCTTTTTCTATGTTGTTGTGCGTTGGTGTTCATCGTAACTTTTGTCAATCTAATCAACAGTTTGTCACAGTATGACAATTTTTCTCTGCCCTCAGGCAATCAATCTTGGCAAGTGAGGGATCAAATGAGAAATAGATAATCTGTAAATCGTTCAGATTATTTTCTTTTAGTATTAACTTTGGAAATTTCTTAAAACTAAGGATTTAGATTTACTACTTAATAATCTTAACGGCTTTTTTGTGGTCATTTGTTTAAGAAAAAAAATTATTTGCGAAAAAAAATGTTATTTAATTTAACACTGTAAGTATTATGCTTTTAGTTATAATTTCAAAAATATTAACTAAAAATACTTCATTTTAAAAAAAAGCTACTATTTTTCATCTCTTTAGAATTTTAATTGGATTTTCAGTTTGTTAAGTCCAGTGATTAAGTTCAGTGATTAAGTCCTGTGATTAAGTCCAGTGATTAAGTCCAGTGATTAAGTTCAGTGATTAAGTCCAGTGATTAAGTCCAGTGATTAAGTCCAGTGATTAAGTTCAGTGATTAAGTCAAGCGGTTAAGATAATATTGAAACAAAATTTAAAAAAACATAAAAAATATTCTAAAATTAAAGATTTAAATTTACTTCTTCCAAACATTGAAATCAAAGAAATATCTAAAGAATCACAAGAACTAAAAATGTTTACAATTTTCTTTTTTTTTTTTAAAGTTAAAAACTTAAAAATGCTAAAATTTTCTATGCCTTTTCAATTCTTTGTTTAAACAAAAGATTTTTATTTTGCAGCCATTTTGCTCTTGAATTATATAAAAAAAAATTTTTTTGTATTTAATGTTTTGTTTACAACTTCAGATTTTCTATTTGTGTTTGTTAAATTCTGTGTATTAATGCCATTCATAATATTATTAATAATAAGCTTGCAATATTCAAGGGAATATTCTATGATGTTCTGGGATTATTATTGCAAAAATACAAAATTGCTCACTTTTTAAAAAATTGATCTGATTGCAGCAATGGCATCTGTTTATGCCAATATTTTTAAAAGATTTTAATCATTTTTTTTAATCAATTCATTAATTATATTTATTTTTTTTTTAATAAAAATATTTGTTTTTGATTCTAGTAAATACAAACTCCATTTACTGAAATTGATTTTAAGATTTTCCCATTTTAATCATTCACTTTTACAAAAAGTGAAGAAGGAAATGCAAATAAAAAAATATTTTCATTTCTTCTCTACATTTTTTTTATATTTTCTAAAACCAGTGACAAATGCTCAAATACAACTTTTTCTCAGAAAGATAAAAATTCTATTTTTAAGAAAATTTAAGTTTATAATTCTCTTATACTTAAAAAAAAAAGAATGGAACCTGTTTACTCAGATATTTTTTGACAGATTTTATACAAGATAGAATTATTTGTCAGTCAGACTCAACTTAGATTTTCTCCTTTTTTTTGTTTTAACTCTACAATGTCATCAACATTTTTTTTCTGTTAAAATCTTGAACAATTTTCATTTTAATAAACAGAAAAAATGTTTTCTCTATAATTTTTGTTTTTTATTTATGAGCTTTGAATATTTTTTGATTCTGCATGAGAAAAGTTGCATATTTGCTTATTGGTCAAGGAGTTCAAAATTATTTTCTGGACCAAAAATAGAAAGAAATAATTTCAATTATGATAATAGCAATGACAATAGGATTTGGATATTGGTTCTGAATTTCTATAAAACAGAACTATATATTATTTTTCATTTATTTCTTTAATTATGTATATATCTTCTAGATCTAAAGAGTAGTTTATTTTTATAATAGGACATTCAATATTTCAAAGTAACTATTTGAAATATAACTAGTGTAAATACCCATTAAAATAACTGGATTTTAAAATAATTTAATAAATTTTACTTTTAAATATTCCTTTTTTTTCATACAATTCTTTACACATTATTTTATACAAAAATCAAATTTAATTTGTATGTCCAAAAAGAAATAAATAAAGGCAATCTGATGGTCTGAGGTTCAAATCCTGATGTAGGCTTCAGATTTCAGCCTTTAATCTTCAGATCATGAAATGGTCAATATAAATAAATAATGATCTTTATTAAATAGTAAAGATACAATAATAATAATTCTGTTGGATATACATTAAAAAAGTTAAATTGTTAGAAATATAAATAAAATACACCTTTTTTACAAAAGTTTACAGAAAATTAAATCTAATACTTTTGATAACAAAATGTTTTTGAATTTGGATTGTTTCTTTCTGTTTAGTTGGCATTGTTTCAAGTAACATATGTTCACTGCCCAAAATAACTTGGTTTTAAGGATCTATTTTTAAGCAAAAGTGTATTGCAGACATTGATGTGTAAATACTATTGATTGTGTGCTTCAACCCAAAATTTCAAAAGATAAAACCAAGCAAAGATCATGAAAAAATTTATTAAAAAAGCATTAAAAATGTTTTCAGCTGAAAAAACATGAAATTCTTGTCTAAAAAAAAATATTCTTGGTTTTTGCTCAATGGAAAATTTATTTTCAACAGAAAAATTCTTAAAAAAAATGTGTTTGTGATATTTTTTAACACTCAAAACAAAGAACATTTATTTTCTTTACAGAAATATAAAACATTTTTAACCAATTCATTGATTTATTATTTATATCTTTCCCATTACATTTTTCTTGTATTTTCTTTAGTTTTGAAGGTGAAGAAGTTTACAAAAGAGATAGAGGGGGATTGCAAAAAAAAAAATCTTTCCCCTAAAAATCTTCAATGATGGTTTTATCAAAGTTTTCAAAATCTTTTTGGTATTACTAACTTGAGATCTGTTGTTTCCTGTTGATCTTGTTAGATATAACCTTATAAAAAATCATTTGGTTGACATCCTGTATTTAGATGAAATGTTTAAAGAAAACTGCAGCAGGGTTAGGGTTATTGTATAAAAAAAACAGTAACCTATGAAATGTGAATAAAAAAACAATATTTTCTTAGCTTTTTAAGGGAAAGAAAAAAATTATTTTATTTTGAAAGTGAAATAATTCTAGTCTTGATTTAAAATTCACCCATTTTTTTTTACATTAATCACATGAAATTTTAATGGAATAGATTCAATTAATATTTCTAATCACAGATGTCTGAGATATATATATATATATATATATGCTTTAGTCTTACTACAACAACAACATCAACAGGTTAGCTTTGTTTTTCAGTAAAAGTTTTATTTAACAGACACTTTTGTTTTGGTAGTTTAGCATGTTTTATTTATTTTTTTTTTTTTTCTTGGGAAGGATTTTTTTTTTAATCCTTTGATCTCCGACTTATCAAAATTACCAAGTAATCACTTTTATATAGTCACATATTAGAGGAACATATTGAAGCCAAAATATTAGTGTGTCTTTTTTTCCTTAAGTTGTCATGTCTAGGCTTCTAAGGATTCAAAGGGTTCACATGGAAATAGAAGATTAATGTTGCTTATTCAACAAACAGAATATTAGTAAAGATATTTTAAAATGTTTTTAAGCTTGTAATAAAGAGTTTAAAAACTTATTTTTACACCTTTTTTTTTAAACAATAAAATTTATTAATAAAGAAATTAAATAAGCAAGAAAAGTGTTTTATTCTAAATACATTGACTTTTCGAGCAGAATTTTCCAGCAAAATAATACAATGAATTTCATAGAAATTCTCTTATAAATTTAAAAATTACTTAATTCTTTTTTATGGACAATATAAATTATATTCTCTTAAACTCCAAAACAATTATTGCTATTTTTCTCTGGTGAGAATTAACTTGCAATAAAACAAAATATTCAGACTATGTAAGACTGTGGGACAAGATATTATTTTTCAATTGAAATAATTTATACCAAAGATAAATGAAGCAAATGTCCTGCCTGAGTATTAATCAAGCCATATCTTTTGTAAATGAAATGTTTGCAGAATCCCAACTAAAAAAATACCAACTTCTACAAACCACTAAAGATATACCCCACAATTAACTTCAAATCAGAACTATAACAACAGAAAAACTCAGCACAAAAAAGATTTAAAATATCTTATCCCAGAAAACTCTAAAACTGCAACAACATTCTACGCATTACCTAAACTATCCATCCTAAAATTATCCCTTCCCCCCCAAAAAAAAAAACAATACTCCTACTTACACTCATCAAACTGCAACAAACCAGATATCTACAAGCTTTTCCAAGCTCTAAATATACAGCCATTGGGCAGACCAATAATATCAGGTTTTAATACATTCACATCTCTAGCTACATAGACAGTAGAATAAAACATACAAGCTGTTCTAACACTTTTGATTACTATAAAAATATAAAACGCATAACAAAACTGTTGCTCTCTTGCAAATACTCTATAAAATTAATAAATGGTGTGTCCAACATAGTATTGTAGATTTACTGTAGTCTTAACAAAATAGCAACAGTAGGCTACGCAACTCGGCTACTCAACTAACTACACAACAAAACAACAATTGGCTACACGCTGACCGAATGTTGACACTTCAACCTTTCAAAACACAAGAAAAGAATTTGAGCATTGCGCATCTCTTCTGCGCACCTTCTGGCAGCCAATTACTCCCAGACATAGTTGTAAGTACAATTTAGCCAATCAGAGCTTGAGAAACTGATTTGATTCTCAAGCTGATTCTGGAGACGACATAGGTTATAAAAGAAAACTAAAAACACTGTCTATTCTTTTGATACAATGCTTTATGTCAACCAAATATGGCGATGTGGAGGAGACTTCATACCATGATTTCTTGTCCAGCTTTCTTTCAACATTTGACAACCGCTAAACACAACAAGAAGATTACTACTACGTTTGAAACTTTTCATAGATTTTAATCTAAGCCAAACTATTTTCTCTCTTTCATACTTTTAAAGAACAATTCAAATTTCACTCAAATCAGAAATGAACGTACTGCTATTTATGAAATGTTCAGCAATAGCAGAACCCAAATTATTAATCAGCTGGCTACCCCTTCAGGAAGAGTTCAATATTCTAGGTGGAAAGTGCTGTTTTATTCAAAAATCAAGGCTTAGGAAAGTCCGTTCGATGTAGTTTCTACCGCAACTACATTTATATTGATGTGGCTCAGTTTTCCGTGATATCCAACTCCATCTGAAAGTACTTGAGTCTGTTTACATTCAGACCCTCAAATCTTCTCTTTGCAAACAAAGGAAGTGTTTGTTTGGTCTGAATGTAATCAGACTCTAGTCCTCTTTCCAGATTTTCATTTCCCCCCCTCCTCATTCATAATTTTTCATGTTTCTATTTTAAATCTTGATAAGTGGGGGCGAAACCGGTTGCTTTTTACTTTTTATTTCTTATATATATATATATAGAGAGATAGAGAGATATAAAAAGAAGATAAAATATAAAATCTTTGAAGAAAGTATTGAGTATATTTTTTTTATTATGATATTTCGGATCCACCTGGATCCTTCGTCAGAAACTAAGTAACTATTTTTACTAAAACATATTACTAAATTAGACAGGAAAAACGGTTAGAAAGAAGAAAAAAATGAAAAATGAAAATATCTGTTGAAAAACGCTAATATTTGAAAA
>JAUZSX010335423.1:0-10814 GCA_034780655.1 Idiosepius hallami
GGCCTAATCCGGGCAAAGAACAATGAAACTCGACAAATACATATGTGTGTGTGTGTGTGTGTGTGTGTGTGTGTGTGTGTGTGTGTGTGTGTGTGTGTGTGTGTGTGTGTGTAGATTTATAGGATTCACTTTTAATTCAATCGAAAAGTGATATAAAGATCTACAGTTGTGATTGATACTGTGTGAAAGACCACAGAAAGAATAATCCAAGAAGAGAAGGATACAGAGAAACGAGAAAGACAGACGGGTTATGACAAAGAGTGAGGAGGAAATAGAAAATGTAAAAGTGAAGGAGGCAGAGCTGCCAGAGAGATAGCAGTATTTCTTCCCACACAAAATAGATGTATCCATTCTTCTTCCATCTTTCATTCTCAGATCGGACTCAATGAATTAAAAGAATTATAAATAAGATTTGATTAACGCTGAGACAACTCAGTCCAAGAAGTAGCACTCCCTCTAAACATTCCGGATTACAAAAAGAAAGAAAGAACCATAAACATTATTTTTAAATAAATGTCGCAGTAGTAGTTGTAATAGCTCCTGGAGTTGCAACTTTCTTCTAAGAATATTAATAACAATAATGGAAGATATGAATTTCTAGTATTGGTAGAAGAATTAAATGTTAAATTTAAATATTAGAAGCAACCTTATTTCTCAGTTTCGTATCATTAAAATGAATGCGGCTGGAATTAAATTCAAGAAATCAAGAAATTTGTTTTCAAACTGAATAGTTTTTTTTTTTTTTAAATCAAATTCTTAAGAGAAAAAAAACCTTTTAATTCAAATTCTGATCTTTCCCAATTCCTTCTTCAGGGACAGACCGCAAAAGAAACCATCGAAAAACCGGTATTAATTCCATTTCTTTACTAACGATATAAAACTTGATCAAAAGTCAGAAACTAAGATTCCTTCATTCCATCAAATCATTGAGATATATATATACGGATTATTAAGTAAATAATATGATGTGATAAATAATGAGCTTGTGGCAGTCGACGTGGCTCAGTTGATAGACAATCGGACTTCGGAACCGTACGAAACGGGTTCGAATCCAAGTTGTTCCATCTACGTTCACATGTTGACTAATACCCTTGGGAAAGGTATTAAGCCAAATCTTCCCTCCAGCTATTGGTTAAACACTGCAAGACCTTAACGACGGATGTGGCGGATGATGTCTACAATGACACGACACAACAGCACTGAAGGCGGAGGAAGGCTGCAACAGAGGATCTCCTCTAGTCGTCGTGGTTATCCATGCCATTGGAACAAGGCCATTCTTTGCCAAGGGTCCGTGAGCTGACTGCAGGTGCACTAGTCTCCCCACGTTAAAAGACATAACGCACAGGCGTCCTCCCGAAAGGAGGACAGTCATACTCGATTACGAGTGACCGCCGAGGAGGAGGAAATAATGAGCTTTAATATAATTAAACTGCTTAAATTTAAACAAGTTGCTGATATGAGGATGCAATGATTATTGACAAGGCCGTGCTTAGACATCCGCAATTGCAGGGGGACCTAAGCTCCCTAGGGGCGCAAGGCTCCTTGGCTTCACAAAATGTAATAAAACGAAGTACCAAAATAATAATTTGTTAGGATTGATTAGAAAATCATTATCACACTTAAATATACATCTACCAATCCATCTTTCATTCTCTTTCGCCCTCTCTCTATATATTTTTATATATATGTATAAAAAAAGTCAAAGGCTCCAGTATGTTGAGGGGGGAGATTTGCCCTTTTAGGGTAAAGGGGTCGCAAGGTGTATTCTGCGTCGAGACCGCTAAGTGGCTTAGAACGCACTGATTATTGACGCACGATCGACCACAATACTGTAATTGTTTATATAAATGGAATAAAGACATACAAAAAAGTCTTCATATCAGGGGTTGAGTAAAGAGTTCCTGTGGAAGGATGAACCTTTATCTCTGTATCCATCAAATTTTTTGGTATTTTTTTTGTTGTTTTTAACAGCATATCAACCTTTTTGGCTATCCGATATCAAGGAAAAAAATGCTTTATATAAACAAATTTATTTATCAACTAATTGTTTAAATAACACAAGATGAACTATTTCATATGGCTGAGGAAACAACGGATTCATATCTTTCCTTAGGATATTAACCTGGATGTGGATGTTATGAATTTGAAATCTTGCGTAAGGATTGGGGCAGTTTACGTAGCCCAGTGGATAGGCAATCAGACTTCGGGAACGTAGTACGCGGATACGAATCCAAGTTGTTCCGTCTACGTTGACATATCGATTAATACCGTACGGAAAGGTATAAATCCCCATCTTCCCTCCAGCTATGGATTAAATAGTGCAACATGTGTTATTAAAAAACTGTGTGTATAAAATTAACGTTTATAAAAATAATTGTACTAGGCATTAAAATAATTCAATAGGTTGATATGCCGTTAAAAACAAAAACAAACAAATAGAAATAAACAAGAATTCTAAATCTAAGCAGGATTTACTCAATGCACAATTACATCAAGGGTTTCCCCTGATCTACTAAGAATTCTTATTACTAAGTATTATGTTGTTTTCGTTGTGCAAAAACTTTCGTAGGGCGTTCAATGAGTAAAAGTCCAATGATCTGATCTAGCTGAAATTGTCCTTTGCAATAATTTATATGTTGATGTTTTTTTTGTTAAATTACAGGTCTGAACTAATTGTGATTTCTCATTTAGATTTGTTTGAGCTGAGTCAGGTGTGAAATGGGGCATTTTGAGTGTTGCGCAGTGACCCGGTTGATAGATTTGAAAAGTCGTACACCACAGGTAACATTGATGAAACGAAAGAAACATATGATACTAATGCCAGATCGTATGATCTTTTATATCCAAGGTAAACCCCACCAGCAAGACAATGCACATCTCCCAATATTAGAGGCACTGACATGTGGCTATGAAATACTCTCCAATCCCAATTCCAGTCGTTTACCAACCTCCCAATGTCACTAGTCTCCAGATATGGCTCCTTGCCACTTCTGATTGTTTCCAAAATTGAATATGCCTCTGAAAGGATCCCGTTTTGAAAGAAAAGAAGAGATAATGCAAAACGCGACGGCAAAAATGAAAACCAATCCAATTAAGACACTTAAGGGTTTTCAGCAGTAGAAGCATCCGTGGATTAAGTGTTTGCTAGTATAAGTGGCCTAGTTTAAAGGATAAAAGATTCCAAACTCCGACAGGTATGTCAGATATATTTTGCCTAAGGTCGGATACTTTCTAGACAGGTCTCGTATGTATGAATTCAACGAATGAAAAAAAAATTGAGAATTCAGAAAAAATCTATAACATTTTATGAAAGTTAATAAAATTTTACACATACCTTAGATATCTTACTTTAAACGATGCTTTTGTTCCCAATTTAAATTGTTATCACAAACAAGCAGAGATCATCCATTTTCTGTCATACATGTTCACAGCACTAGCAAGAAGTGCTTGATAACGAATGTTGTTTTCTGTAAAAACTGACGAGAAAAAATTCCATGAATAAAGAAAACACATAAAAAAATAACAATTTGTTTTAATAATAAAAAATAGTTTATGTGATCAAAGAAGTGTAATTACCAAAAAATGTTTAATCTTGTATGGACACCTGAAAATATGAAGGAGGCTAGCTGTCATGAAAGCACTAATCACAATAAACACACAAAGAAATTAAATTTAATGATAATATAATACTTGGCTCTTTATGCAACCAATAAATTGTCTTTAAAGTATTAAAAAAATTATCATTAGTATAATCATCATCATCATTATTATTATTAAAATTATTATCATTTTTATAACTATAATTATTGTTAGTAGTAGTATTATTAGTATTAGCATTATCATCATCATCATTATTATTATCATTAACAGTGTAAGTCAAGTTATATAGATCTTGATTATGGTTATAATGGTTGTGACATTGTTTAGAAAATAATGAGATTGAAGTTATTTATTGCCAAAACAACGACCGATAAAAATGTTCAAACTTAAGTAGCATAAGCCACAAGATGATACTTGTTTGTAGCCAGTATTACTTACCTGTTGAAAATTCTCAGCCTTCTCAGAAATCCATGACTTTTAGATTTAAACTAACTTTTATTTTATTGTTTCGGTTTAAGTGTTTTTAATTCATATATTTTACAAGGTTTTTCCATTTATTTTAATATTAGCAAATCTAAATCAAAATGCTAGTTATAAATAGTTAATGAGCACGAGTAAGAATATATATAGTATCATAATCGTCATGAGCAACGAAGATGGAGCATTGGTAAAAGCTCGGGCTTTGGAATCATAACACACGAGTTGAAATCCCTGTAAAAACCACTGCATTTACCTTTAGCTGCCTCGAGCAGATGGGGCTTGTTAACATGGAAAGCATCTCATCTAAGTGAAGGGTAACACCGAATGTTAAAAGTCCGAGTAAGAGGACGTAAAAATTGCCAACTTGGGTTGGTGCTCACCAAGTAAATATAACATATAGCATCATAATATTAGCACATATGACAAAATAGATTAAATATAAATATTTTTGGTAAATAGAATTATACGAGAAATGCAAACACATTAAAACAAACAAATATAAACTTACTAGAAATAGAAAATAAAAAAGAACATAAACACACATCATAGCACTTACAGGGTTTACAGGGAAAGAAACGTCTGGCCACAAAAACATATTTTCCATTAGAAATAGAAAATAAAACCAATGCAATTTTTTTTATATGGATCAAAATAAAATAAAGAATTACTTTATAGGGATTTGATTTGATTTGGGATTTAACGGCATATCGACCACTTTTGGGGTCATTTAATTCCAGAATGTTATTTTGTTTATGTTTACTTGATTCCCTCAAGTTTCTATCATGAAAGTTGGTTAAATTGTTATTCGTTTATTGGTTATTTTTATTTTGTTTGTTTTGTCAGGAGTTTTATATACAAAGATATTTATAAATAGTTTTCTTATATTTGTTGTTTAGAGAAGTTCGAACAGTTTTGCTTCTTTCAAGTATTGTAGAATTTGGTGAGGTTTTGATCTTTTAAATACTTCGCTGATGCTTGTTGATTTAAAAAATATATATTTTATAGGGAAGACACATAGAATTGTTTTTACATTTGGTAATACCCTTAACCTAGATCAGCTGCCCTCCAAAGTTAATGAGCCCCATCTGCCCGAGACAGCTAAAGGTGAATGTAATGGTTTTGATTGGGATTTGAACTCGCGTAATACGATTTCAGAGCCTGAGCTTTTAACCGTACTTGGTGATGGTGTTGATATCGGTTTTCCCAGTTCATTTTTTCCTAATGTAGTAAAAAAATCATTATAAGGGTGGAGACAATAGTCCAGATAATGCTTGTAAAAAATATATCACACATTATCTCCGGAATTTTGAATATTTTCATTTACTTTAACGTATTCACATCCTTGTGTCACTAAACTCTAATATAGTGTTGGTTTAATTTTTGAAATTTATTCTTGTATTTGAGCAACTATCATTAAAAGCATTGAGCATCTATCATTAACATAGTTGTTAAAATACTTGATTATGAGGTCAAAGATTTTATTTCAAATGCAGGGTCATGCTTAGGGCCCCCGCAGACACCACAATTACCGGGGGGCGCAAGTTCTTTAGGGGCCACAAGGCTCCTTGGCTTTTTCACAGATCTCTAGTAATTAAAAAAATGACCAAATGAATTATTTGAATTAACTAGAAAATCATTATCACACTTGAAATATACACACCTACACCTAATTTCTCTTTCTCTCGAGATATATATATATATGTATGTATGTATGTATGTATGCATAGTGCCCGTCCTTCCTTCGTTTTGAGACAGAAGAGGAATAGGAATATAGTTTTTGTTTGGCGAGTAAAATTTCATTTTTAGCAGTTTGTTTACCAACTTTTGGGACAGCCTAATAAATAAAAACTGGAAATAAGAATTTTTTTTTTTAACTGTTGAAGAAAATCACTTTGGGCGGCGGCTTCACTCACACACGCGCTTACACTACCCCCCCCCTGCCAACCCTGCCATCGTCTTTGATTTTTTTTCTTCCGTTTTTAGTCAAGGGGGAAGGGAGAGAATGTAATTTTAGTGGGTTCAGAGGGTCCTCTAAACACGGTTTTGCATGTTAACAAAAATTCAAGTGAGTTCTATTTTTGTTAACATGCAGACAGAACTGTATTTAAGGAACCTTAAACTGCCTGCACTCAAAACGCACTAAAGATAATTTTTCTTTGAGTGCAAGGGCGACGCCATTTTTTCTCCGGACTTTTGTAGAGTTGTTCCTTTTTTTTTTTTTTTTGAAGATCAGAGGTTAAAAAGTGGGTCGAATAAATGATTGATTGGTCATCATCATCGATATATTGTCATAATCGATATCATTAAACAACACCATTTCACCCCCTTCCTCTCTCTCTCTCTCTCTCTGTCTTTCTCTTTGCGTCTTATCTTTTCTATTTTCATAACGATAACAACGAGGATTATTTAATCGAATCAGAAATAAAAACGAAATAAATCCCTTGTTATTCTTTAAAGGTCAAAAGTCGTAACAAAGCATCATCATCATCATCACCACAACATCCATAAGGAAATAACAACCTGCCTTTTTCCAGTCAACTCAAATTTCAAATAATTCTAATCTATTGAATTTTATGCAAATGTTTTTTTTTATTAAATAATATCAACAAAAAACGCTGTCTATATGACAGTTAAATCACGTCGGAGACACCTGACGACGACACACCTCTTTTAAGGGCTATTCGGGTCTGCTTAGGGTTAGGCTGCAAATTGTTTTTTTTTACTATTTCTGTACCATACTTATTTTTATAAGAAAGAGTCACTTGTCCTATTCTTAACCCTCAACCTGAAGGATGTATTTGGGCTTTTGAAATCAGTGTTGTTGCTCTTCACTTAGATGTGATATTCTCCTGAGTTAATGAGTCCCATCTGCCCAAGCTTAGGGTTTTAGGGTTAGTCAAAACAAATAATAAAAATAGTGGCCACCCTAGAAAACCATAATAAAAATGGATAAGTCTTAATGGCATGATGAAAACTATTTGTCAACAACAATTGTTTAGCCTTAGAATCCTGACTTAGCATAATGACCAAGTAGTCACTCAGATTTGTTCTATTAGATGACTACATTAGAGAGGAAATATCAGTGTTTCCTTTTTTTACTTCAGGTGATCAGGGCTGATATTTTGTCCCCCTGGGGTCAAAAGGGTTAAAAACAGAGGCAAAACCCCTTAAAGCTGCATTTTTGAAAGATGAATAGTGTTAAGTTGACTTGGTTGGTGTTAGAGACTACATTGACCTTAGATTTTCATCAGAAATCAGACATTAATTAAACCTGACTGCTGCTGCTGCTTAAATAAAAGTGCTGAGGAGAAAGAAGAGGAAGAGATGACATTTTCATTTCTTAAATCCTTTTTTTGGTTAAATTATTCAATGGAAATGATTTTCTTTTTCAAATACACTGACCTTTCTGAAACTTGAACTTTGACCTTGTGACCGTAAAAACTTTTTCTTTTGATTCTTGCCAATTTTAAAGTTTAAAAGGATTTTCTTTTAAATCTAAAACAACTTCTTCTTTTCTTCTTATTTCTTCTTCTTCTTCTTCTCTCTTTTTGTCTGGATTCACTCATTATAAAATAAATTAAAATT
The DNA here is from genome assembly GCA_034780655.1 of Idiosepius hallami. Classification (NCBI taxonomy): domain Eukaryota; kingdom Metazoa; phylum Mollusca; class Cephalopoda; family Idiosepiidae; genus Idiosepius; species Idiosepius hallami. The sequence goes on from JAUZSX010335423.1 coordinate 7,666, forward strand.
GTGTCAGGAATGAGAAATAGATTTTCTATTTTTAATTTCAAAGAAATTTTATGACTTCATAAAAAACAACTGAATTTATTGCCTTATTTTCTTTGCCTGGACTTTAGTTGTTTTCATCTTACATATTTGTTGTTCTTCAAAATGTCTTATCAACTGGGTTTCTGAGGTGTTCCTATTTGATGTCTCATTTGAACACCTGACAAAGCAAATAAGTTCTCTAAAATCTAGTAAAGAACAACAATTATGTAAAATAAGAACAAGTACAGTTTTAAGAGGAGAGAAAAAAAAACTAAAAAAAGAATTAATAAATGATTAAAAAAGTTCATCTAAGAAATTCTTTAAAATAACTAAAAATCAAACAACTTGTCTAAATTGTTCCACTTAAATAGAAAAAGGCTTTTTTTTTTGTTTGATATGATTTCATATAAAATGATTTGATTGGACAATAAATCTGTGACAATATGACATACTTGTCTCTCTAATAAGTTAATGGTGTAACATTTTGGGGTGCAATTTTGTGCCTTCCTTTTGGGCACTTGGCATAGTTCCAAAATGTTAATCAAAAAATGATTGTTCTCAGCATTAAATGACCTTTAAAGGTTGATATGCCATAAAACCAAACCTTTCTGTTATTTATTTTAAATTCTTCTTATTTTATCTCCTTTCCTTCCTCGTTTATTCTGTAGGCATATCACGTCTGAGAAATTCATCATTGAAGCCCAAGCAAGTGGCAATCATGAAATTTTAGTGATTGACAGAGTTACTCAAGAGATTAACCTTCAAAGTAAGTTGCATTCATTTTCTTTTTCTTTTCAAAACAAACATTAAATTATCTTCAGTGCTGACCTAAAGAGAATGAATAATTGGATTTATAACACCAAACCTTCGAGCCCATAGCGCAGTGGATAGAGGTGTTGGAGTCTCAATGGTTCCAGACGAACATTGTCTGAAGATAGCGGTTTCAATTCCTACCCAAGCCAGTCATTTGGTGTGATAAACGACAATAAAAGGCAAGTGATTACATGGGATGTGGTTATAAGACTCAGCATTCCTATCTGAGGTCAAGGTTAATCACCTGAAGGCGGCCAAAGGTGAAGCTGGCCGAAACATAGTGAGAAAACAACTAAATTAGCAAGATAGGGAAAAAAGTTTACAAAATAGTTAATCCTCAGATTATGAAGCCTTATTTAAAAAAAAACCTCAAAGGTTTTTGTTTTTAAAATTCTTAGAGGGGAAGTTCATTTGGCCAAGGGGGTAGGCAGTTGGTCTTCACAGTTGTAATAAGTGAGTTTGAATCTCAGTCGTTCCATGTATGATCATAATTGGACTAATACCCTTAGGAAAGGTATGAATCTCCACATTCCCTATGGGTTAAAGAGGAAATATTGTGTTATTGAAAAAACAACTACATGTGTATACAATGATTGTTCTCGGCATTAAATGACCTAAAAAGGTTGATATGCCATAAAACCCCAACAACCAAAAGTCTTAGAATCCTTGGTCCATTTTTATTTATTGTCCATTTTTTGTCTTTTGATTTTATTTTTTTTTCCCTTTGTCAATTTTTCATTTTCTTCAATTAATATTTTATGATTTTGTCTTTTCAGTTGGAAATATTATTCCTGAAGCGAGTGTAGTCAAACCGATTTATGGTATTTTAGGCATTATTAGATTATTGGCAGGTAAGTGTCTAAACGCAAAGAATTAGATTATTGGCAGGTAAGTGTCTAAAAGCAAAGAATTAGATTATTGGCAGGTAAGTGTCTAAAAGCAAAGAATTAGATTATTGGCAGGTAAGTGTGAAAACAGTTTTTGATCTTCCGGCTTGAAAAGTTCTTTTCAACAACAAAACCAATCCAATTTTGAAAGAAAAATTCTCTCGACGTTGACATGTTGACTAATACCCTTGGGAAAGGTATGAATCCCACCTTCCCTCCAGCTATGGATTAAATAGTGTTACCTTGTGTTATTTAAAAAAAAAACTGTATAAAATAATGTTTATCAAAAGTAATTGTTCTTGGCATTAAAATGACCTCAAGGGGTTGATATGCCGTGAGACACAAAACAAACAAACATCTTCTAGAATTGGTTTTATAAGTTTCTATTCATAAAATCAAATTAAAATTTTCCATAATAAAATCAACAGATGAAAAAAACTAAAAAAATATGACCTGAAAAGGTTGATATGCTGTTAAATACAAAAACAAACAAAAAAAAAGGTATCTTTTATTAAAATTCAAATTTCTTTCTTCTCTAAAAACAAAAAAAACATTAAAATAAAACTCAAACTTCACTATTGACCAAAATATATTTAAATCCTCTTCCTCCCTAAAAAATCTCCCCTGACAAAATCTTTATGCTAATAATACCCTAACAAAATCCGGCATTGAATGACCTCTAGAGGTTGATATGCCTGCCAATGGAATTTTAGTCTAACAAGAAATCTTGTTCTTTGCTTTTCTATGTTTTTTATTTTTTTTTTTTTTTGCTGATTTGAAATTGGGTTGTTGTTGTTGTTAAACAAATCTGCACGACAGATTGATCTGTTTGTGTTTTTTATTGTCTTCATACACTGATCGAGATGTTGAGCACTATCTTTCTACAATCTTCTATTTTCAAGGTCCATATCTTATTGTGATAACAGAAAAGAGTAAAGTGGGGGAGATCAATGGCCATGCAGTTTGGAAAATTACAGACACAGAAATTCATTCATATAAACGCACTACGTTACATCTTACTGAAAAACAGGTATCTATTCCATCTATCTATCTATCTATCTATCTATCTATCTATTCCATTCATCTATCTATCTATCCATCCATCCATCAATCTATCTATCTATCTATCTGTTCCATTCATCTATCTATCTATCTATTCCATCAATCTATTCCATTCATCCATCTATCTGTCTATCCATCCATCTATCTATCTATTCCATCAATCTATTCCATTCATCTATCCATCCATCTATCTATCTATCTATTCCATCAATCTATTCCATTCATCCATCTATCTGTCTATCCATCCATCTATCTATCTATTCCATCAATCTATTCCATTCATCTATCCATCCATCTATCTATCTATCTATTCCATCAATCTATTCCATTCATCCATCTATCTGTCTATCCATCCATCTATCTATCTAT
>JAUZSX010335434.1:0-10814 GCA_034780655.1 Idiosepius hallami
GAACTCGTGTAATACAATTCCAGAGTTCAGACTTTTATCACTTCTGAAAGTAAATGTAATGGTTTTGACTGGGATTTGAACTCGTGTAATACAATTCCAGAGTTCAGACTTTTATCACTTCTGAAAGTAAATGTAATGGTTTTGACTGGGATTTCAACTCGGGTAATACAATTCCAGAGTTCAGACTTTTATCACTTCTGAAAGTGAATATAATGGTTTTGACTGGGATCTTACCAGTGTTCACCTTCACCATTAAGGATAAGGAATTGTTTTGAAAATAAGAAATTTAAATTTTCCAATTAAAAGTATTATTTTCACAGAAATTACCAAATAATTACAACAGTTAAGAATGCTAAATTTTGTTGATCGTTTTCTATGTCTTTCCCTTCAACAAAAGATTTTTATTTTTTTTGAAATCCTTGAGATGAGGTTTAATATTTATTCGGTGCTTATATATTATTTATTCATTGTTTGATTGACAGAATTTGGCACAAGGCCAGTTTTAGAGGGGGAACTAGTTGGGCTGGTCGTAACATTTAATACTTAATCTTAACTAGACTCTTTTTGTGACCTATTGAGATGATGAATGAAGTATGATAAATTTTGCCAGCAATTTATTCACGAAAAAAGTTATTTTTTGTCTTTTTAATTTTGTAAGTATTACTTTTTTTTCAATTTACTGAAAATCAAAAATAGCATTAATGATCAATGTGAACTAAAACAAAGAAGAGTAGGTTAGATTTTGAAAAATGAAGAAAAATTAAAAGAAAAAAAAGGAAGAAAAGCCGATAAATGAGTGGTATTTGTCTTTGTTGATAAGTAATAAACTGAAATATCTACACTCAAACTACTATTCTATTAAGTTAGTTTATTAAGTTAGTTTTCATTTTTATTTTCAATCTTAAATCATGTTTGTTACTTTCTTTAGTCAAAAGCCACTGTGCCTACGTGTGTTGTCTTTTAAAATGTTTTTTAATCCAATATTTTTTCTTTTATTGTTTCATTTCAGTATTTTACTTTATTTTTATTTTACTTAATTTTTTAAAAATATCTTTGTTTTTTATTTGATATATTTATATTAAGTTTTAGTTGTGTATATCATTTAAGAAACAAAAAAAAACATTTTTTTAAATAATAAAGAAATAGACTTATACAATAAATATTTAAAAGTAAAATAAAAATATTAATTTTGATATCTTTGTTTTTCTTTTCCTAGACTTAAAAAGAGTTGCACTATTTTTTTTTTACCATTTCACTTTTTTCTTTACATTTTTTCTTAAATTCCTTTTTTTTTAAATAAAATATAGAACAATGGTAAAAACAAAATATTTTAAGATCTTAGAAACAAAACTAAAGAAATTAAAAAATAATAAAATAGACTGGAAAGTGAAAGTACTTGAAGATTAAAAATATAAAATAATGCTTTGTTCTTTACTTTAGCTTATTTCTTTATTTAATTACTTTTTATGCTCGTACATAGATTTGTTTTTTGTTCTTTTGATATACATCTTTATTTTTAGAAAAGCCTAACATTTGGAAATCCGTCGGCAGTGTATAATGATTGTCTCAAATATCAAAGGAAAAATAACGGATACTCTATGCTAGATTAAACCGGATCTGTAAGAAAGAAAAATAAGAAGGGTAGACAACCAGAGAGAAAAGTCTGTGATCAATACATGAGTCACCGTTTTTGACTTTCAATCTTTTATCTTTAAAAGTTCATATCTTCTTCTTCTCTTCACAAGTAAATGTTTCTCTTCGTCTGCTGCACCTTCTGTAGAAAGGAGAAAAGAATTTAACAATGATTTATTTTAGTTATTTTTTTTTAATTCTAATTATGCTTCCGAATTAATATTTTTTCCCCCTAAACTTTGTTTCATTAACCCTTTCGACCCTAAGGGGCCTATATATTGGCTTTAGTATCCAAAGGCCAAATCTCTCCTGCATCAATGAGCCTCATCTGTCTGGGGCTGCTAATAGTAGATAGAATGGCTTTGACTGCGATCTGAACTTGCGTAATTCAATTCCATAGTTGAAGCTTTTACCAATGCTCACCTAAGGTTTTTTAAGAAAGCCTATTATATAGAAAGACATTACAATTCATATGCAATTATTAGTGGTCTGAAACATTTTTTAATAACTCTTATAGTTTCTTTTTCTGAAGAGCTCTAAGTGTAAAAAAGTGTTGTTTTTTTAAATAATTATTATGGTTTTATTTTTGAAAGAGATACAGGATCTAAGGTCTCACACAACCACGACAATCTGATATATAAGTATATTATATTTACCTAACTCTAACTCAAGTTAGACACAAGGCCATTTTTATGTGGTCTTAATCGGGCATTTTACATTCGGTGTTACCATTCACCTAGATGAGCTGCTTTCTAGAATTAACAAGCCCCATCTGCTCGAGGCAGCTAAAGGTGAATGCTGTGGTTTTGACTGGGATTTGAACTCGTGTACTACAATTCCAGAACCCGAGTTTTTACCAATGCTCCAACTCCCCTGCCCATATAAGTATATAGATGTTTATGAACATGCATCAGCAACCCCAGTACTCGTCTTTTTCTTGCCCCAAACTATTTGAACTCCCGTACTACAATTCCAGAGCCCAAGCTTTTACCAATGTTCCAATTTCCCTGCCCAGTAACATATCAATTATAGGTATGTTACTCTATGAATGTATAAAACAAAACAATTTTATCTGATATCTTTTTTCAATACTCCAAATTCTTGCAATTCTAATTTAGTCCCAACATTCTTTTTGGTTCACTTTAAGAAGGAACAAACTAGGTTATTGTTGTGGTGCCGAGTGGTAAGCATCAAAGAATGGAACAACAAGCAGGTGAAACTAGTTGATAGAGCATTTATACAGAAAGAAGTTAGTAGATACAGAAAGGAATTAGTACAGGATGTAGTCTATAATGCCAGATAGCCTTCTACCATATGGCTGCCGGGCAAGTCCATGTTTCAGTGATAGTGAGGGTAGATCACCCACAACAGTTATTAATTTTTTTTTTTAATTGTGGTTTGATTTTTAACATCTTTTTTTTCTACTTTAGTCGGATGTTATTCTGTAACTCCTTAACTAAAAATTGCTCATTAAACTCATTAAAATGTATTTGCACCCAGTTATGCTAGTCAAACTGAAACAACCCAGATGATCTTAACCATTTCCTTTAACTTTGGTTGAAATTAGTCTACTATTATTCAAATAAGATTTGAAGAATGTTACATTTTTATTTCAAGCTACTGTGATTATTTTAGAATAGGGTTGTGCTTATGGTCCCTGCAGACCCCACAATTGCAGGGGGGGAGGACGCAAAGCTCCCTAGGTGCTGCAAGGCTCCTTGACATCACAGATGTATTATAATGCAAAAAACTACCAAAATAATTCATTGTTTGGATCAATTATAAAATCATTATCACAATTTAAATATACATCTGTCAATACATCTCTCTTACTCTCTCTATTTTGTTATATGTATGTTTATATATATATATATATATATATATATATATATATATAGTCAAAGGCTCCAGTATGTTGTGGGGGTTCAAATTGCCCTTTTGGGGTGAAGGGGCCACAAGACGCATTCTGCATCGGGGCTGCTAAGTGGCTAAACACGGCACTGTTTTAGAAGCTTTATCTCCAATTGAATCAGGCCCAAGTTTAAGGTGCAACCTTATATTTGTCTTGAGTCCCAATCCATTCCCTAGGTCCCGCCCACATTGAAGATCCATGAGTAAAGAATGGAGATTAAGCATTCCTCAATTTGGTAAACTATTCTTGCCTATGTCATCATCTCAAAAAGAAGCCTGTCTAATAAAGCAAACCTTTTATTTTGCCACCGCAGTGTATGTAGGTACCAGAATTCAAAGCCACATCATAACAGTTTGAAAAGAAAGAGTAAAGGATGAAATATTCTCTAGAATCAAAACCCGAAAAGAAATTCAAGTAAAACAAAAAAATACAATGAAATATTAGGTGCCTAGTTATTTTCTATAAACACTGATTCTAATTATGGGTGAAAAAGATGGTGATTATCTTTTGAAATTTAAGACTTGACAATTTTGTTTCCCTTCCCCATTCTGATTTGTTTTACTTTATGCGTTCGACTGAGAAAGGAAAGAAAAAAAGATTATAAAAGAATCAAGCCGGCTTGACTTAATTTAAGAGCAGTACAGTTCAATTTGCAGTCACTAAGCGTAGACCATTCTTTACCTTCTTAATTATGATTTTTGTTGCATGAACAGACTTTAAGTTTATAAATACTGTTTCTGAAATAACCAGGTCTTTTTTGTGCTTTTAGTGTAAAAAAAAAAGATATATAGAAAATATATATGCAAAAATAAATTGTCAATATCTTCATGGTCAATTTTCATTTTTACACGTTCATTTGCAATCTTTTTAATTTTTTTTTAGGAATCTTTTATTTTTTTGTTTTATTTTCTGAAACTTTTGTTTTTTATTTTCTCCTAAAATTTTTCATTTTGTTGAAATATCTTTATTTTTTAATTCTTTTTTTTTTGTTTCATTTTACTCTTTCTTGCGTGGTTTGTTCAACTTTGATATGCTTAAAGTTTGAATGAATTCATGATTGTAGCATTGGTTTGGGTTTGTTCTTTATTTTATAAAACTAAAGAATGTTTTTTTTTATTTGATTTTGATTTCATTTTTTCTTCATTTTACCTTTTTTTTTTCATTTTCTTTACTTTTTTTACTTTTTTTTTTTAAATGTTCTTTTAATTTTGATTTTTTTTTTCTTTCAGGTTTTCTTTTTCTTGACTTGGGTTTTTTTTCAACTTTTCTTTCTTTGTTTCAAAAATTGTTTATTCAGTGTTTTTTTTTTCTTTTTCCATGTTTAAGTTTTTTTTTCCTTTTTTTTCTTTGTATTTATCTTACCATTTTTTTTTCTATTTTTCAATTTTGTTTCTTTTGTTTAATTTTTGAGTTTCTTTTTTCTTCTTTCCTTTTTAATTTTTGTTTATTTTCTCTTCATCTTTTTTCTATTTTTTTTTCATTTTGTTTAGTTTTGATTTCTTTTTTTATCATCTCTTTATTAAACGAACATTCATTTTTCTCTCTTTTTTTTTTTTAATTCTTCTGTATTTTTATCTTTTCTATTTTATTTATTTCTCTTCTCTGTGAATCTTTCTTTTTGTCTTAAATATTGAATTAGAGATTACAAAGCAAAAAAGAAGCTTTTACATCCTTTCTTCTCCTTGGTATCCACCCAACTTGGATTCAAATGAAGAACTGCCATGTTGCACTGATGTGCATGTATGCAACATAGATTAGACTTAATCACCAAACTCTTCCCTTTTTTTAATGCAAGCTACAAAACAGATCTTTATCTTTTACTGTGGTTTTTATTGTAGCTTCTGGTGCAGATGCCTTCTAATCAAGACAACAATCTGTGAGCGATCCTCCCTGGTTTGTACAAATTATATCTTCATTTCATCAACCTTGCTAAATGCAATGATGAACAAGATCTAAAGGGCACATAACTCATGAAAGAAATCCTTTAAAACCAATTGAATTGATAGCAATCTTTTGCATTAGGAGAAGACTAATAAATATCTTTCATTACATTTACTGACCATCTAAGACTATTTGTATTCATTGACCTGTAATCTTCTCTTTGGTCTGATTTTTATCAGAAAGAAGATTCGTTTTGCTTTAAAATATTTTAAGAGGATTGATCTAGTACTATTAGATTCTCAATAAACAATAAAGTTCATACAATCATGTTTTGAGCAGAAAAGTTTGGAACTACATTATTTTTTTCCATTATATTAAATAGGTTATTTTTTGGTGTTTGATTTTTTTTTCTTAGAAAAATTTTGTAAAACTATTCAAAACTGTTGAACCAGCCTTCTGCGATATTCTGGGATATTTACCGACTTCTCATTAGCTGAAGATTCATTTAATAACTTTTAATCACAGTCTGTTCATCACTAGACTTTTCATCAAGTAGTTTTTTTCATCATGTAGACAATTCATCATCCCGACATTGATAACTTTCATGACCCCAAAGAAAAAAGTTACATTTATTCATGTAATAATGTGTATTGTTTTTTATTACGTTAAATTTTTAGCCCCTTTGACAATTTGAGGGTTTATTTTTACGAGAGATTATTAGAATCTATAAAATGAATATTATCCACTTTTTTTAAACTTAAAAAAAATAAACAATTAAAAAAAATTTATTTCAATTTATATTTAAAAATCTAAACAAACTTCTCTAAATACTTTCATTTTATTTTAACTTAATGTTAGCAAACATTACAGGACTTAGATTTTAAAAAAAGTCCAAGTGATGAGGAGTCTAAGTGATGAAAAGGTTCAGTGATGAATTTTCAACATGATGAAAAAACAATGTAATGAAAATTCTAGTGATGAACAGTCAGGTAATGAATTGTTTGTCAGGTAATGAATTGTTAATACTCCCGTATGTACATTTTGTTATTAGGCATTATCAGCAGGAAGTTTTTTATTGAATATATCATTTGGAGAAATTGAAGCAAAATTTAAAAAATGAAAAAATTGAAAACTGAATGTTTATATTTAAAATTGTTCTGAAGGAAAAAAGGATGAAAATAGAATGAAATGATTTAACGAAAATTATGACTCATGATTTTGTTCTCCTTAAAAACTTTTTCAGCTAAATTCTCATGTATTTGAAAATTTCCCAATCTTTGATTTATGTTGTTTGTTAAGATGATCACAGAATTTGTCTTCTTTATTAATCAAATATGCTATTTTATTCAATATATTTAATGACAACAGCCTGATATTTCTAGTTGCTAAGCCTCATCTCAAAACTAAAGACATTGTAAACATTAAAAAAAATTTAAATGTCAATCATATCAAATTCGATATACTAAAATTTTACATGTATTTTGGTCTTTCAGTAAATTATTTTTTATATATTTTATTATCAGCAGAAAGATGAAACCTGGAGTAAAGAGAAAGTGTTCTTTTAGTTTTTTAGTGAAATTCTAATCAAAGACTCACTTCATCATCTTTCGTATTAAATGTACAATCCAGTAGGAAAAAAAACATTTCATATCAAAAGAGACCGTTTTATGCAATGCAGATTTGATAAGTAGAATTTCTTTAGAGTTATCTTTAGCAATATAAATGTAATTTTAAAAGGACTAAAATTTTTAGCATGTTTAATATATTACCAAAAGTTTTCATCTATGCTCAGTAAAAGTACAATTTTTATATGCATCTACCAGGATGCATATTAATTTTTCAATATACAGGGAGGACAATAAGTCGCGCATCAAAGCATGTGAAATAATTATGGTAATTATAAGCGTTTTTCGTTAAAAGCAAACTTAACTAATGAACTGAAATACATGTTGTACACGTTGGTACAATCACAAATGCTCAAAATGTAATATTTCTTCAGGGTTGGCCATAAGACTAGCACCAAAGCATGCAAAATAATTCTGGTAATAATAAACGTTTTTCATTAAAATCAAACTTAACTAATGAAATGAAAGACATGTTGTACACGTTGATACAATCACAAATGCTCAAAATGCTTGCCATTTGCGTTGATGCACATTTCCATTTGATGTTCAAAATTTCTATAAACTTTATCAAGTCGCTGTTTCCATCTATGTGATTGCACCCATGAATTATGTTCTGGCAAACATGGTCGATATCTGCAATTCTTGTATTTGATTGAGGTGGCCCCCAAAATAGAAATTAATTGGGGTCAACTTAGGGAAACTTGGTACCCATTCTATGGTGCCTTTTCACCTAATCCAATTTTCCAAATAACCACACAGCCAATTACTCACAATCGTCGCATAATGAGACAGGGCACAAAAGGGGTTTTCCTTCACTGATGCACTCCAGTTGTGGCATGAGATCATTTTGTAGCATTTTGGTGCATGAGTTATGGCCCACCCTGTTTATTCATTACATTATTTAGCCAAGGAAACTTGTTCAATATGAACAGGTCAATTAACACTTCGGAGTAAATACAAGTCTAAAGTGATATAGACTTGTGGGTTTTCAGCCTATAGAACTTTCTTTCAGTTGCATAAGGATTTACTCAGTGATAGGATTCAGCCGGTTTGTACTGGTTTGTGTGAACCGGTGCTTAAAATATGAGTTCGTCAAACCAGTTGTTAAAATTACGTTTTTTTTTTCTTTCTTTCCTATTCTTTCTCTCTCTTCTTTTTAAATTATGACCTTCCCAACAGAACTTAGGATCTTTCTTTCTTTTTTTTCTATCTCCTTTCCTTTCCCTTCTTTTTCTTTTTAAAAGATGACCTTCCCAACAGAACTTAGGCTTTTTATTTCTTTCTCATCTTGTCTTTTTTTCTTCTTTTCAAAAGAAAAAAAAATTTCTTTTTAATTTCTTAAAAAAAATAAATACATTTTATTTAAAATTTTTTTTTTTTTTCCCCCTTTCTGGGGTTTTCTCCAGAGATGAAATGTAATGCTAGTTTCAAATGCAGATGAGAATGGGGATTCAGCTGGTTCTGCGAACCAGTGCTAGAATATTATGAGTTCGGTGAATCGGTTTTTAAAAATTTGAATCTCACCACTGGATTTACTATACCTTGTAATACAATTGCACACATATCAATATCAGTGATAAATAAAATATTCAGAATTAACTGTTAGTCATTATTTAGAAGTAAAAAAAAAATTTTACAATTCTCTTTTAAATGTTTTTTTTTGCTCTTGGTCAAATTTGAAAAACTCTTTAGTCGTGATTAAAAAATGAAAAAACCCATAAAAATAGAATATTGAATTTGAATGTGCAACCCTAATACTTCTGAGCCAGATTTTATTTTAATCTTTTCATAAATATAGATACCCAAGAATAACACATAGTCCTATTCAGAGAATTTTATTCAATAGTAGAGACAATAAAATGATTTACTTTGCTTATGTTGTTCATTGATTAGAAATATTTCAACCATATACCATCTAGCTTTCATCAAAGGACTCTTTGTACTTTAATTTTCACACTGTAAAACAAAGGACATCTAAAGGCAGCTAGAGGGAATCAAGCTGTAAATGAACAACTAATGTAAACATAAAAAATAGACAATAGAGTAGATAAAATCATTAAAATGCCACATCTAATTAAAAAAGAGATAGAAAGCCAGTTAAATATTTCAAATGAATTTTAAAACATCAATTTTGGGCTAGTTTTATCATTTTTTGAAATTCTGATATAAAGCATTCTTATGTTAGTATAGAAGATTGCTAAATAATTTTAATCTATTAACTATTGTAACATATAATTTCAATTATTCTGAATCGTTTTTCAATAAACTTTTAAATGGATGTTTGCAATTATTTTAATCTCATCAGAGATAACAATAAAAGAGAAAAATGGTTGCTCATTTTCTAATTCACTCTTTCGTTGCATGCCAGAAAAAAAGATTTTTTGCAGTGTGTGTGTGCCTGTTTATGTCAAGGAATGGAAAAGATTCTGACCCTGAACTGTTCAACAAAATTTTAATCTTAATTATTGTACTGGATTTTTGTTTTTGTTTTTTTAAGAATTCGCAGCATTAGCAATTAAATGGGTTTTAATAATGGTGACAATGACAGCAATCGCCAAAAAGCTGAATCAATCATTTTAACACTATGCTAATTACAACAATTTGCAAATGATAACTGTCATGTTGATTAAACATTTTCATTTAAAAATGGTTTGTGTCAATAAAGATTGTTTGGCTTGAATTTTATCATTTTTTTTAATTTTACAATACAATAGTTTTTCTCTCTAGAAATTGCAATTATTATAAAATCATGTCAAATTTGTTTTAAAAGAATTAATCTGGCTATTTTAAACTAGAATTTTCTTCTCATTTATATCTTTTAGTTCATAATACCGTAGTAAAATATTTATTCATTCATTAAACTAAAAGTTGACTACTGAGTTTTACTCATTGGTAACAGAATTCTTTTTTTTGTGAAATATAAAAAAGAAATTAGTTAATTATTTCCTAGCATCTTTTTCGTTGTAACATTCATATTTCAACCACAATAATTTATTCCCATCTTGTACTTTTTTCTTGTTTAGCTATGTAACCAATTCATAATCTTTGAAAAGAAAAAAAAAAGATATATGCTAGAATAAAACCACAGAGCACTCCAATCAAAATTTATCAAAACTAAGCACTTTAAGGTCTTTTAATAAATAATATAAATTTCAAGGTTTTCAATATGAAACATAGGTTAAGCATTACTGATACTAGCTTGGTTTACTTCTAAATAAAGTCATTGTTATTCTGATTATCTTTTAATACAATATGTACTTTATGTTTTAGTTTCCCATAATATACACTATTTTTTTTTTCTATTTCAAACATTCTGTTTATAATTTTATATCAAAAGTAAATTCTAACTATTTAGATATTCATTCTACCTAAAAGTAAAAGAAGCTGAACTATTATTCTTTGGTAATTACTTAACCATTAAAATAAAGGATTAATGAGTACTGCCAGCATAAACATTTATTACTTTAAAATAGCTGAGTTTCGCCTATGTAAATATTGATTCTTTATTTCAAATCACCTGATAACTACCATTACTGTCTATATAAATATTTGTTCATCATTCTAATATTTGTAGATTGTTAATCATTAATGCTAGTATGAATCTTTATTCATTACATCATCTAGTTTTAATTGGATATACAATTAAGTTAATATTTAAAGCATTTGCTTTTTGGTATTATTTTCTCCTATTTTATGATATTTACTTGGTGAGCACCCCCAAGTTTGGCACAAGGCCATTTTTACGTGCTCTTACCCGGGCTTTA
>JAUZSX010335445.1:0-24006 GCA_034780655.1 Idiosepius hallami
TATACTTATGTGTGTGTATGTGTGTGTGTGTAAGTTTATAGAATCATATATATACTTATATGTGTGTGTGTGTGTGTGTAAGTTTATAGAATCATATATATACTTATGTGTGTGTGTGTGTGTGTGTGTGTTTAATTTTATAGAATCATATATATACTTTTGTGTGTGTGTGTGTGTGTGTGTAAGTTTATAGAATCATATATATACTTATGTGTGTGTGTGTTTGTATTACATGCATTACAATTCAAGACTCTAAGCTTTTACTACTTCTAAAATTGAATCTAATGCTTTTGACTGGGATTTGAACTCGTGTAATACCATTTCAGAGCCCAAGCTTTTACCAATGCTCAACCTTTGTTATCCAAAAAAGGTTGATATGTCGTAAAAACTGAACAAACAACCAAGACTGTTTGTGAAATGTTGATAACAAAAATATCGATAATAATATTGACAATATTAACCTATTTTTAGAAGAACTCAGAACTGGATTCTGTAAGAAACTAAAATTTGTAATACTACAAATTTCGATTCGTCTCGATCAGGATTGTAGATTGGATGGAAGAAGCGAGTAAGAAGGCCGCAATGATAAGCAGTAAAAGCAAGAAGTTGACTTGACTTGTGCCCTTTTTCGCCCAAATCGCCTTTTGGAAAAAAAAAAAGAAGATCACCCCAAATTGACAAAGATTTGGAATTGTTAAAAAAAAAGTCATGTTTATTTGATCGGTTTTCACGGCATATTAACCTTGCGGGTTATTTAATGACGAGAACAATAATTTTTTTTATAAACGTTGGTCCACACAAATTGTTTTTAAATAGCACAACCTTTTAATGTCATTTAATGCCGAGAACAGTCATTTTATGATAAATGTTTTTTTTATCCACACGTAGTTTTTTAATTAACAAAATCGGTATGATTCAATCCATATCAACCTTTTTAGGTCATTTAATGCAGAGAGCCATAAATTTTTGATAAATATTAGTTTTGTCAACATATGGTTTATTGAATAACACAATATGCACTATTTAATCCTTATCAACCTTTTTTGGTCATTTAATGTCGGGAACAATCATTTTTGATAAATTTTCTTTTTTGTCCGCACAATTTTTTTTTAAATAGCACAACTTAATCCAAGTCACACTTTTTACGTCATTAAATGCCGAGAACAATCATTTATTGATAAACACTTTTTTGTCTACACATAGGTTTTCCATAACACAATATGCACTATATATATATATATATATATATACATATATATATCTATGATATTTACTAGGTTGTGCACCAAACCAAGTTAGGCACAAAGCGATTTTTACGTGCTCTATGTACCTGGGATTTTTGTATTCAGTTTTGCCATTCACCTAGATGAGATGCTCTCCGGAGTTAAAGAGCCCCATCTGCCCAAGGCAGCTAAAGGTGAATGCAATGGTTTTGACTGGGGTTTGAACTCGCGTACTATGATTTTAATGCCCGAGGTTTTACCAATGCTCCAACTTTGCTGCCCATGTGCAAATATAAATGTATTACGTATTTACTCTTTGAGTTTTGCTAGGTGAATATTTTCTGTACCAGTTGGCTAAAGAGAAATAAGAAAGACCGTCTTTTAAATTTGTCGGGATCCATATTCTTAGCCTTATTCACTCAATGGGTCTATATTCGTCCTTAGGCTGCAATGAGGCAATTTGAGCATTTAACGCTGAGAAGCAATGACTTCTCGCCCCATTTTTCATAAGTTACATTCATAAATCCGCTCTTTTGCTTCCACGCTATTTAACTCCGGATTTTGCTGGAAAGGGACAGGGAAGGTTTTTTTTTTCTTCTACTCGTCTTTTCGCGTTGAATCGATTGCCCAATGAAGGTTTACTGTTTCTTCCTGAAGAGTAAAGTGGAATAGATTAACACAAAGTGTGATATTTGATCTTTGCTGTGCTTGAAGGCGTTTCTCAAATCGTCTCCAGAAAGGGTACGATCCTCAAAATGAACGCAAAAGATTGTTCTGCGTTATCCTTCTCTTTTTCTTTTTCCACTTTCTTCTTATTTCTTTCCTTTTTCATTTAATTCTTTTTATACTTCTTTTCCGCTTCTTTTTTCTTCTACTTCTTTCTTCTTCTTCTTATTTCTTCTTTTCCTTCTTTCTTCTTCTTCTTTTTCTTCTTTTTCATCATCTTTAACTTCTTCTTCTTATTTCTTTTTCTTTCTTCTTCTTCTTCTTCTTTATCTTGTTTTTCTTTCTTATTCTTTATATTTTTCTTCATCTTTCTTCTTCTTTCTTCTTCTTCTTTGTCTTATAAAACTATAATGTCTTATAAAACTATATGTACGATCCTCAAAATGAATGCAAAAGATTGTTCTGCGATATCCTTCTCTTTTTCTTTTTCCACTTTCTTCTTATTTCTGTCCTTTTTCATCTTGTTTTTCCTTTTTTTTTTCTTCTGATTTTTTTCCTTTTCTTTTCTTGATTTCATCTTTTTCTCTTTCTTTTCTTTTTTTATATCCTCATTAAAAAAAATTATAGTAAATTATATGTATTTTAATTGATATTATCCATAGCCATAAAATAGCCTTCCGAAATACACACACATATATATCGATATATCTAAATTTAATCTTTAAATTTTATTGTCTCTTCTTTCTTTCTGTTTCTTGTTTCTTTATTCTTTTCCTCTTCTTTTTTTATTTTTTCCTTTTTCTTTTTCAGATACTACAACTACTACTATCAGTTCTATTTTGATAATTTCTTGTCTTCTTCCTAATAATTTTCTTCCTTTTTTGTTTTTTATCTTTCAACTTCTTCTTCTTCATCTTCTTCATCTTCTTTTTCTTTAGGTTCTTCCTGTTCTTCTTCTTCTACGTCGTTTACTAATACTAATAATAATGCCACAACTATTTTGGAATCTTTCAACTTGTTTTCTCGTTATTCATTTTCTTCTTTCTCTCTTTAAACTTCTACGTGTTTTTTTCTTTCTTCTTCTTCTTCTTGTTGTTCTTCATCTTTTTTCTTCTTCTTTTTATACTTCTTTTCCCCCTCCTTCTTCTTCTAATTCTTTTTATACTTCTTTTCCGCTTCTTTTTTCTTCTACTTCTTTTTCTTCTTTTTCATCATCTTTAACTTCTTCTTCTTATTTCTTTTTCTTTCTTCTTCTTCTTTATCTTGTTCTTCTTTCTTATTCTTTATATTTTTCTTCATCTTTCTTCTTCTTTCTTCTTCTTCTTTGTCCCATAAAACTACTACTGTTATTACAACTGTTTTCAAATGTTCTGTTTATTTCTTTTCCTCCTCTTTTTTTCTTTTATCTTTTTCTTCTGCTACTATTTCACTTCTTTTTCTTTTTCTATTTCTTTATCTTCTTTTTGTCTTTTTTACTTTTTCTTCTTATCTCTGTATCCTCTACTTCACCTCCCTTTACCACTTCTTTTATCTTCTTTTATTTCTTCTTCTTCTACTTCTTCTTTTTCTTCTACTTTTTCTTCTTCTTCTTCTACTTCTTTTTCTTCATCTTCTACTTCTTTTTCTTCTTCTTCTTCTTCTACTTCTTCTTCTTCTACTTCTTCTTTTTCTTCTTCTTCTTCGTCTTCTACTTCTTCTTCTTTTTCTACTTCTTTTTCTTCTTCTACTTCTTCTTTTACTTCTTCTTTTACTTCTACTTCTCCTTCTTCTTTTTCTTCTTCTACTTTTTCTTCTTTTGCTTCTACTTCTCCTTCTTCTTTTTCTTCTACTTCTTTTTTTCTTCTACTTCTTCTTCTACTTCTTCTTCTACTTCTACTTCTCCTTCTTCTTTTTCTTCTACTTTTTCTTCTTCTTCTTCTTCTACTTCTTCTACTTCCTCTTCTTCTTCTACTTCTTTTTCTTCTTCAATATGTCATGTCCAGTCAAATTGTGCCCTGCCGCGTTCCAACAGATTACAAACCGATGATAATGAAGTGATATCTACTTGAGAGCCTCAAACATCATTTTACCGCGATTATGCAATATTCATGCTGGGAGTCATTTCCACTACTTAAGTCGGCAAAAAAGATACGCGCCACATCTCTAAACAAGGTTTCTTATTCTTCATTGCCTTATTCTAAAGGAGAATGGTTATTTCGAATCGAAAATAATATCTTCAAAGGATATTATTAAGGATATTATTTTCGATTCGAAATAACCATATATATATATATATATCATAGTTTTTTTATTTTTTAAAAACACCTGAAGAAGGCCTGAGGGAGACTAGGCCGAAACGTAGTGTAATAACATTAAAAAAAATACCTACTAAGATGAGGACAAAAGTCCGAATAATAAAGTTAATACCTAAATTACGATGCCTCATCTCAAAAATAAAAATAAAAACTATGACCAATCAAACAAATTCAATAAACAATATCAACGTAAATCAAATGAAACAAATTCAAGGTTAATGACGAAATCAAAAATCGCCAGACTTCTGTTTCTGTTTTTAATTTTAACAAATTTTCATGAAACAATTAAAAATGTAACTGGGTATATATTAATCATAAAACTAGTTTTCACCAAAAACGGGTGTAGAATGTAGAAAAATAAAAGCAAACACGTAGACATGCACATAAAGACAAATGCGCTTAAATAAAGATAGAAACTATTGTTTAAATTATAGAAATAAATGTTTTGGAAATTTTAAATTTTTTTTCAATAAATTAAATAAATATTATAAATATACATTATGAATACTGAAAAATTTTAAAAGTTGATTTTTATATACATAACAATTTTTACGGCTGGGCATAAATAGTTTTGATAAACGCCCTAATTTGTCAACGAGTAAAAGAATATCATTTTTATTATTTAATCTTCTATTTAGATTAACAAATTTTAGTGCGTTTGATATTAGGTGTTTATATCATACTAGCAAAGATAAACGTGATTCGTACGGAATTTTTCTCAGGCTCATGTATCCACTTAGTAGGCACCCTTGCAGGAAGTGCATGTTGTGAGAGCGAATATTAAGCCGTTTAAATGTTTTTTTTTTAAGTGAATGAAGACCAAACATGAACTTTAAAGCAAATGGGTTATAATTGTTTAGTATCACAAACACATTTTTTTAACAAAAATAAAGTTACTTTATGATATTACGATTTTTCATGGAAGTAAATTTGAACTCATTGCTTCAATTTTATCTAACACATTCAACACTAAAAAACTTGTTTACCACAATGAAAAAGTGAGCACAACCCCAAAATCTTTAAATAATAATTTGACTTTTCCTATTTTCTTATAATCTGATAGATAATTGTTCAATCAAAAATATTCCGCATAAAAATTTAAAAAAAATCAGCAAAAAGCAAAAACTCTTAAGTAAAGGGAAGTCTCAGTGGCCTTATGGGCAATCGGACTTCGGAATGGTAGAACGCGAGTTCGAATCGAAGCCATTCCATTAGCGCTCATGAATTGACTAATACTTTTAAGAAAGGTATGAGTCCCCACATTATATCCGGCTATGGTTTAAATAATGCTGACATAAAAAAAACCAAAAAACACTAGGCTGGAATCTTGCACGGGATAATCTGTCTTCGATGAGGGTCGCCTTGGTTGGCGATCCACATAGTGATAATGCCACGATAAAAATACTGTGGTTGGCGACCATGTCATTAGTAGCTATTTGAAACTGTTATGGTGTGAAATCTATATCAGCGATTACGGTCGACCGATGATGATAATATAAAGATAAGAAACGCATTATCATTACAGAGTTGTTTTCCTTTTGTAAAAAAAAAATCGATATTCTCTTTCAATTTTTTCATTATTTAAATTTGATGCGTTAAAAAATAAGATTTTATCAAATTTGAATGTTAAAACCACGCACGTACATATGTACAAACAAAAGTTACGTTCTTCAATTCAATAATAAATACACGATATTTCAGCCCCAAAACCCCGTGGCTAAACCATTTAATGAAGACAATGGTTCGAGAATTTAACTCTTCAAATTTGAATGAGTCATTATTGGAACTCCACTTAAATGACTGATATATATACTTTGAGTTTATATTTCTGAAAGTTCTCTTGATAGAATATTCTACAGCGTTCTATTACAATGGTTCTTTCTCTCTGTTTTCTTTTAACTCATGGGAAATTTTCGATAAATGACTGCAATTTGGTTAATCGGCGTTCAATGTATCGTTTTATCTAATTAAATATAGTTTAAAATTTAAAGTCTATTCTAAATTGATTTTTTTGCCTATGTCACAATAAACAAATTATATTTTCTCAGCAATTTTATTTTTCTGAATATTCACAGTTGATGACATGAAATGAAATTTGCAAAACGGGTTCAATTCGTGCAAGTGGATTTTTGCATTTAACTGATTCTTAAATGATCTAAAGTCAGAATTGTTCAATCAAATGGGGAAAATCAATTAAATAAATATTTAAAAAATCGAACAAACTTTTTGGTATATCCAATAGTTTGAATATAATAGATCTAACCCTGGATTTACATTATAACGTATGAATTGTTTGGATCCCCAGTTACAACTCTGTTGCTACACTGCTATCATGGTCGTTGTTCTTCTGCGATAATGAGCTTGCTAGAACCAAGATACTAATATCATTAATCTTGAAACATACCACGTCAAGTATTCTATAGTTGAATAATTTTCAGTCATCAGCGACAATCACTTGAACGTTTATAATCCTCTCCAAAAGTCGAATCTGATTTTTAAAAGAGTAAACCTCTAAGAGAGTGATTAGTTGACCTCAAAAGTCGACTGCCGACGTTGTGATCCTTGACCTAGACAATACTCGAATCAATACTCCAGGTAACAATTTGAAATCGAATTTTTTTTAAATACAAATGTTTGTATTGCTAGTCCGACAATATACCAATAAAAGTACAGGGAGCTTGCACCAATAGATTACTAAAAATTCCCAAACCCTTCTTGCATATTTGAATTTGGTTTGAACTATATTATATTATAAGTAAATAAAAAGTTTCATCAAATAAAGTTTGGTAAAATACAAAACAAAGCAAGAAAAAATGACAGAAAAATTTGTTTGCTTTTTAAAATGTCGATTGTTTTGGCTTCAACTGAATTGATATCAGTTAATAATTGAAAGTGCCATCATCAGAATCGCCGATGGTTTTACCATTACAGTAAATAAACTAATGTATTTTTTCTTTTCCTTAGATTCGACCTAACTCATTGAGCTGTCATAATTAGCAAAATAATGATTGTATTTCTTTCCTTCGTTTCTCTCTTTCACTGACTATTATTAATTGGCCGAACTATTCACAAAAAGTGTTACGTCTTTTGCCCTTTAGAAGGCAACACTATTATATTGCTAATTCCCACGTCTCGGTTCTCTCTTACTGATTAAATTGATAAGTCATACGGGTTATCAAGCTTACGGTATATCAATTTTCTTTCTATAATTAAATTGGTTGTTTTCGCAGGTTATTAAACTTTACGATATATCATTGTTCTTTCTATAATTAAATGGTAAACTCCACATGTCATCGAGCTCTAAATTTAACATTAAAATTACAGCATATTCTTTTTAAGAAGATTGTCCAAGTGAGAAGCACATAAACAGGACTCTTGGCTCTGGGCTTTCAGTTAGGGTTATACAAACTCACCAGACCGTAAAAAGTTTCTTTCTGTTTAAATTTCACGAGTCTGTATTCCAACCCAGAGATGATTTTTCAACCATGGCTTACGAAAGCCTGCAATGGATGAGGCGGTCCATTTTTGTGTCTGTAACGGGTTGGTTACACACTTCTCCGTCACCACTCTGAAATCGACGAATTTATCTGATAACTGTGCTGAAATTAACTGCATCGGTGTATTAAATGTTCAACAGCAGTAGGTTAATGTTGATCGATTCAATTTTTTCTGCATTCAATTTCTTTTATCATTCATTTACGCATTTCTGTTTTTCTGCTTCCGATGCACGTTTATGACAGGGATTTTTTCTTAGAGTTTCACGCTGCCAATATCTGTAACAAAAAAGTCAAATTTTCAAGTTATTAATACATAAATTCAGCCATTATAACAATACAATTTGCAATCCCTTCTGATCCACTTAGATGGGGTGACAAAAATGGGATACATCATTTTATGAACGACCCCTCGTGCCTATGGCGACAGAAATAATAAAATGTAATCTGGACGTTTTAAGCTGAAGCCAATACATTTCTAAACGTAAAGCATAAATGTCAGAAAAATATTTTTAAGCAGATTTCTGCTCCGTCAAGTGAAACATTTTGTATTTCTTTTTCAAATTACCATACAGTGTGAAACAAAAGAACAAATCGAGATAATGACGTCAAATGTATTACTTTAAGAAGTGTCATTTTTCCGTTATCAATAGACAGCTCAGATTTCCATTCTTTTTTTTTCTTTTCTTGAGAGTTAAAGTGTCTTGACGTCATATAGGTAAAATAAACTCTTTTAAATATTTACCTGTGTAGTTGATTGAAATATGTTTAGACGCAAGAATGATTCTTAGAACACACGACTGGAAGAAGATTGTCTCTCAAGCAGAAAAATCAGTAAATAATGAAAAACTATAAATGCTCTTATTGCCTCCAATTATGTATAAACCGAAGAAACAGTCTTAACAAAGAAGAAGAAGACATTTATCAAATATATTAAAAATAGACAATAAACAAATAAATATATAGATAAACATTATTATTGGCAGTAAATGACGAATCAAGATGGATATGACGTTAATAATTGTGAATCAGTTTATGGTTAAATTTCTATGGCATTAATCATGTAGAAAGAGTAAAAAGAAGGTGATATCATAAAATTATTTCCAATGAGGGAAATATTTTAAAAAATCTGACGCCATTCACGAATGAATAAAATCACTAATAAACTATTATTGAACAGACAAGAATACATGAAGGTCTAAGGTTAGTTCGAGGGATTTGTTTATACATCTTTCAATTCTTGTGTAGATTGATAAATAAAACTTACGCAACCAATATATTGAAAAATTATTCCATTTTTAAATTAACATTTTAGACTTAGCTTTCTAAGGTGTATACGATTAAACGTGTTTGAAAGAAAAATTGTCTGCCCAAGAACTATTTCTTATAGATTAACAAAGCTTCCCAGAAAGTATTAAACTTGTAGGAATGAACCTAAATGACCTCAGGTCATACTACTACCGTGCAAAAAAGACATTTCTTTTACTCTCTCTGTCTCTAAAATAACTTCCAAAACTAAGATACCTAAAAACCTATCCTCTACTCTCTCTTCCCTAACTCTCTCTCTCCCCTTGACTCATGCTGGACCAAAAGGATTGGTCGCAGTCCCTATCCTGGCTTAAAGCAGGCAATATGTGTGTGTTCTGCTGCTAGCAGACCTCAATATAAAAAGTATATAAAAATAAGAAAATAAAAGATTCCTCTCAATGCTAATCTTTGTATCCAATTCTTTGTCAATCATACCCACTAATTTACAAATATTACCAACTCTGGGTAACGAATACCTATCTAATTCTAGTTCCAACATGGCATGTATTTAACTGGCTTTCACAAAATACTCCATGTAAAAACTCAATAAATATAAGAAAAAATATCCGATCCCAAACGGGTAAGGAGGGATCTTCATGCACAACAACAGCAACAACAACAGATCTAAGATCAAAACGGGTAAAGATGAGACTTTCTGTTGTTTCAAACAAATAACAGCAAGAAAAAAGATAGAAGAAGAGAAGAAGAAATGAAAACAAAGATAGAATTATATTAAGGGGGGAGAGCGAAGAAATAAAGATAGAAAAAGAAAAAAAAAGGTAAAAAGAAGACAGAGAGAAATTAAAATAGATAAAAGAAAGAAAGTATAATGTTAAGCCACAACGAAAGAAAGAAAGAATAAAAGAAAAGGTGAACATAAAGCAATGTTTGAGAAATGATTTATGAGCCCCATTTGAGGTCGACTGGAGGGTAATAACTTTAGAAAGATCTTTTTATATTTTCTAACTTTTTTATTTTCTTTAAGATCTTATTTCATGAAAGTTAGCTTTGTGTAACAGTAGATGAAGTATACTTGGTGTAGGTAGTCATTGATGTGAGAGTTACTGTGCTGTATGCAATGTTAATAATAAAATCAATGTAACACTGAGAAGAAGATTGTTTTTATTTTCTCCGAAATGATATATCACTTAGAATTCCGAATAAGGTGCCATAGTTGATATCAAATTATATTTGTTTTGTTTCTTTCTTATAGTACATATTTCGAAATTTCTTATTAGTTGATTATCTGACCGATTTTTTTTTATCAGTGTTATCCTTACATCTAGACGAGTTACTTTTCCTCATCTGCCCGAGGCAGCTGAAAGTAAATTAAATGTTTTTTCTCGGATTTGAACTCTTTTATTGCGATTCCTGTCCCCAAGGTTTTATCACTTCTCCATCTTTGCTTATATAAATATATATATCCAGTGCCTCGTAAAAGTATTGAATACATTACATTTTTCTTCATAACTCTACTTAGGGTTCAAGATTTTATCTGACATTTAGTCAGTATATTCCTATTACTATTCCAACCAATATTTGGGGTAGTTATCAGAAAATTCAAATTTAGAAACTTTATATTTAAGGTAAAATATAAATCAACAGACGAAAAAGTATTGGATACACTTTAAAAGGATCACTTTTCTAAAATAATTTGGGATGAATTTTACTTTGCTTGTTGCAATAATGCCAGGGCGTTATCATTGTATAAACTAATCTATATATTAGAACAATCTTAGAAAAATTCGTTCAGTTTAAAATCTGCTTTAAAATCAACCATTTCATCTATGATAATGCTTAAAACTAATATGTTATGGTTATATATTCTTCAAAATATCGCCCATAAGCATAAATAAAGAATGGGGTATTGAATAATATCAAGGGAAACTGATCAACCACCTAGTACAGTTGAAAACGTTATAAGAAAGTTTAAAATCTCTTTCGAAGCAGTTGCATATCTTCCAAAATGTGGTTAATAAAGAAAATTAAACGAAAAAATATTAAGTTGGGTAAACAGAAAGATACAAAGAAAGCCTTTTATTACTCGTGGTGAAATTCAAAGTGGCTGCAGAGGTCTTTGGAATCATTTTAACAAGGATAGATTTCTTAAAGCTTTAAATTGCACAGGTTCTGTTTCAAGATCTTCAAAAAAAAAGTTCTATTGCTGAAACGTCAACATGTTAAATCAAATTTCATATGAATCATGCTGAAACATTTGGGAAGAAACTACAAGAATTTTGGAACAAAATAGTCTGGTCAGAAGAAACGAAAATCAAAACACAGGTATGGTGGGAAAATGACACTGGCTACAAGAAAAAGAATATCATTCCTACTGTAAAGTTTAACGGTGTTCTATTATTTTCTGGGGGTGTTTTTCATCGAACGGTATTGGTGACTTAAAAATCATCAATAGGAGTGTAAATCGGTTTATATACAGGGAGATTTTTGAGAAAACCCTTCAGAAATCTGATGATTTGTTTGGATATAATAGCAATTTCGTATATTGATTTAGATGGAGAGGCAAGATATGATGATGAGTATATCCCTAAAAACATTTGTGAAAATATTGTTCTTTTCATTGAATAACTGGAAAGTTGATAAACGCCTCTAGTAAATGTTAAACTTTAAGTTACAGTTATTTAAACAATAACATGATGGTCTAGAAACTTATTAATCAAATCTTTAATAATCTACAAACATCAACTTTGTATCAATTATACTTAATAAAAATTTACATTTTCTCTTTTTAATGTCCTTTTGGTTTTATAAAACTTATCTTAGATTTACCTTTATCAATTCTCAAAAACGACATTTTAGTAGACAATTGTTTGCTGCTTTTTATCGTTAATGGATTATTTGAATATCTAAAAAGAAATCTCATTTGATAATAAAATTAGAAATTTGCTTTTTTGGGGGGTTCATAATTAAAATTGATTTCAAATGAAAGCCAATTTAGAAGAATGAATGATTAAAAAATATATTAGACACCCGTTTTACATCGGGTACATCTACTAGTAAATAAATAAGAAAAAAGAGGATTTTTTTTCTTTCTCCTTCCCTTTCTTTTCGTTATTTCGTCTTGGCTGACCCAGTGGTCTACATTCGGAAACATTTCCTCTTGTACCGTGCCTAACTGAGAAGAGAACGGATTCAGGTCGGGCGGATATAAGATGGTGTGCGTGGGTTGGAACCTTCGGTTGGCCAGCCCTTGCCCAGAGTGTTAGGGTTGAAGGTGGTTGGTCGGTTCGGTTTGAAGGAGTGTTTCTGTCAACCAGACAAGTAATTGACCCGATCGACCTAGCAATTCTTTCTCAGACACAGCTGCCGGCCAAGACTGTCGCTTGAACGCTTAAGGTTCAAACAGCACACACAGAGGCATAGAATTGTTAAAGAAATAAAAGTGACAAAAGGAAATGAGTCGCTTATAAAGTGAATATTGAAACAAAGCATACAAGGATTGATTAGGAAACTCAGTATCAATTTCTCGTCAGCTTTATCCTTTATCTATTCATCAACATATCGCCACTTTTTAAAACAAATGTCACCTTTGATAAATAAGACTTAACTTGGTCGCATTGTTTTGTTCATAAACCAATAACAACCAATAAATATCCTTATTGCTTTAATCTATGAACAAAACGGAGGATATTTTTGAGATTTGAAAACACTTAAAAAACAAGAAAACTCACCTAAGGTTTTCACAAATCTAAACTTGAATATTTCTAAGATCAAAACGATTACTAAAAAATACGTATGCTCTGACAAAATTCTTTTTTATCTCCCTTTACAACATACACTTGGGGTCGTCATAAATTGAAAGTTTGTTGAGCGTCTCGGTGTCTGCCTTTATTTTTAATAAATGATATGTTAAATTTCATTTTTACTTTTTTTTATTTAAAAATAAACGCCGTTTATTTTTAGATTTTAACGCACAACGTTGGAATTACACAGATGCCCATTGGCATTTTTTTTAAGTGAAAGTTTTAAAATATATTTTTTATGGAATTAAGAATTCCAATTTTTGTTCAAAATTTAAATACTAGGATAATATTGTTGCGAGCTTGAGTACGAACGCGCGTATTTGACTTATTTTAAAAACTTTTTACAAAAACACGATTTTTCTTTAGACCAAAGTGATATAAACATAAATATCTTCAAACCTTGTTTATTTAAAACACATGAAACGACGTACAAACCACAGCAAAGATCGAGACCTGATAATAAATTATCTTATTTTTAACTTAAAAATACTTTTTTGAAAAATTAATCCTTAAAATATTTATTAGAAAATAATTAATTAAAAGGATTTTTACAAAAACTTAAATTTTCTTAAAGGATTAGGGTTATTAACTACGTGCACATAATGAACATGGCGTTCGCCAAGTCACTCTTGAACAACATTTTCAAAAGCATTACCTATGTATATGTCGACCCCCCTCCAAAAAAAATAAAAATAAATAAAAATTATCTCCCAGAAAATTGACTTATACTTAAGTATATACATCGACCGACCAGGCCAGCTCTGCTGCACAGCGATTAAAAACCTCCTTGAACATTCTGAGAATGTGAAAAATAAACTATAAACTATAGATTTGAGCTTTAACAGGTAAAGAGAAGTCTTCCTGTTCAACAACAATAACAACAAAACAACAAAAGAAAAAAAACACTAACACAGTGATTTCTAATCAACCGGTCAAGTTGTCCGTCTGCTCCATTGTTATTCGCTTCTTCAAACAGGATTGCTGACTTCTAGCTGAACAAAAAAACTGTCTTTGAAGGGTCAATCAGGGATAACACATTACCGTTGGCATTCTATGCAAACAAACATTGTTTATCTAAACGTGTAGCCCAATGAACGTTTAATTGAAATCTTGTCAGTTTAGAGTTCGTGTCTGGGCCAAGCACTAAAATTTATTTATAAACAACAATCATTGCAAAGTTTTATAAAATCTAAACCTGTTTACCAAAGCAAAAAGTTAATATTCCTCCTGACTTTTAAAGTTAAAATTGTTTACCAGTATATTTGGTGGTTGTACCCCAATCGCACTTTAGGAATTTGTAGATTTTTTTTGTATTCTAAAATCACCAATGAATATTTTCAAATGATGAAAAGAAAAATACTTTAGTTTTTGATATATTGGAAAACAAATTTTTTTAAATTTAAAACAAAATTTTCACAAATTTGTGGCGATACCACCGAATCCTAAACTTATATTTAAAACAATTTATTACATTTGTGTATTTTAGTGATTGTCAATGATTAATTGTGGACCACAGGCGCTGACTGAACCATCGGTCCGATCGATGTGTTTTTATAAACGGGCGTAAAATAATGACGTCATAACGTGATAATTTTATCTTTCTTAAGTCAAAATTTAAATATTAAGGAAAATATGAAAATATAGAATTCTAAATAAAGATAATAATATGAAAGAAAATAAGATTGAAGAAATAAAATGAAATAATAGTTTAATTCTTTTAAATTTGTTCTACAATAGGATTTTATTTTTTTTTAATTTATAGAATATATTTTTTTATTTTAAAATTAGATTGAAAAGTGTTTATATTTGTATGTTATTAACAGAATATAAAAAGTATATTGTTGGAGACTTCTCCACACGGACTAGTGGACGACTCCGTTTCGTCAATTCCGTCAATGACATCATTTTTGTGGATGACGTCACTTCTGGAAAAGAGGACTGAGGTCCGCGACTCGAAAGGTCGTGGGTAAACGCCTCGGGTAAAAGCAGAGGATTTGCTCTCCCGTTTTCCTTGTATTATTCTGAAGACATGTTGTTACCTTTCCTTTGTCTACGTTGTTCTTATTTTCTTACTAACACAACTTCAACTAGTGACGAGTATATAAAAAAATGAAAAAGATTTTAAAATAAATGAAAAATTCCATATAGTTTTTTAAATAAGAATTTTGAATCAACTTTTTGTGATAATTTTAGAAGTGAAAGATATTTCTTTTTTAAAAGTACTTTAGTTTATTTATTTTAGTTTATTTATTTTAGTTTTTTTTTTTTCTAAATATATTTAAAAAGAAAGGTCTGTAGTTTTTTTGTTTTTTTTTTTTGACAGATATGGGTAGGGGTAAAAGTTTAGAAAAACTGAGGGAAGATAGAATTTTTTTAAATACAATTTTTTTGAAAGAACAAGAAGATTTAAATTGAAATCGAAAAATTGAAGAAAATGAATTTAAAGACTATGTTTGACATAATTTTAAGGGTTAAAAAATAATCAATGTTTAAATTTTAAAATTCTAATGCATTTCATTACGTAAAAAAATCCTCATGACACTATTTCGTCGTTTCCCTTCCATTTTTTTTTAAGAATCAAAAATTGCCACAACTGATCTGCAATTTTGCCGATTAATTTACTTCAAGCTATATGATCATATAATGTACCCTGTTCCTAAACTTCATTTTTTGCTGACTACATAGAGCAGCTGAGTGCTATAGCTTGCCACTTTGCTCTTGCAAGGTCCTGAAGCCTTTTCTCCTGCCTTATGACATCAGAGGTCGTAAGGAACATGGAGATTTAAGGATATATTTTGCAACAAAGAGCGGATGTAAAGAAATTGAAGAAGGAGAAAAAGTAAACAAAATTATGAAACCTATTGATGACGATAGTGGGAAGAAAGAAATGAAAGACGAGAATGAAAGTCACGAAAGAAAGAATCAAAAGAAGAAAGAAAAACAAAGAAAGAAAAAGAAAGAAGAAGAAAAAAAATCAAAATAAAACCAGAAAAAAAAAAGCAAAAATGAATTCCAAAGGATAAGGAAGAAAGAGATATTAAGCTATGAAACACGCACTCACATATAAATATATATACATGCATCGATATAAATATATGCAAACCTAGATATAAGAGTATGCACGCACACGCACATACACATGTGTGTGAGCACACGTAAATGCATGCACGTGTGCATTGTTTCATTGTCCTTCAGTATAAGTAAGTGACATATGATATGAGAAATAAAACCATCTAATTCCAAATGTCGGTCATTTTCTAATCTATCTTCTATAAAGTATCGTCTTTCTTTATCCCTATCTTTATCGCTTAACGCAATAAAAAAAGGTAAAAGAAGCGTCACTACTTTCTTTGTTTCGACCGGACGTTAGAGCTTAAATGTTCTTTGATAGCCCGTATTTTATTTCAAAGAATGTTTGCATGAACTCGTGATTAACAGCTCAGACACTAAGATCGCCAATGGGAGTTCAAATTCAGGTTGGTTCTTTATATTGCAGCTTAGATCAATATTCTTTCTCAAAAATAAAAATAACACTAAATTGGGCACTTACACGTCCCGGTGCCATATACCGTCACTGATATTTCTAAATAGTCACCCATCTAACGCTACTAGGTTTGATTTCGCTTAATTTCAATATCTGACGGGAACCGGTGTTTCTAACATGACTTGACCGCATATAATCACACACACACATACACACACAGAGACCGCATATAACCACACACAAACACACACACACAGATATATATATATATATATATATATATATATATTTAAATGTAAGATAAATATATTTGGGTATTTTATACTTTTAATCGCATATTCCCTTTAATTGATTAACTGGTATTTTTCAAAACGAATCTGAAGACATTTTCATTGTGATTCTTATATTTAAGAAGAGATCAACATAACTATATAGTCTTCTGACGGAATTAATCGCGAACAATGATTGGTTAGTTCTTACATGCAATCCTACTAAAACACACATTCTTGTGAAACACTTTCAATATGGTATCATGTCAGTCTTTCTAAGATTTCACTGTCATTCTATCGGCCACCAGACGCAGTGATAAATGACGACAGTTTAATTGATCTTCATTGGACTTTGCAATCATTAAACATCTCTAAGTCAGAATGAACTTGAAGGATAAGTCTAAACCAATAGCTAGACATTCTATAAGTCATAAAATAATTTAGAAACACAATTATTTCTTATTTTAAATTGCAACTGCATTTTCTTTTATATCGACCGGAACTTTTTGAACATTTCTGAATGGATTATGGATTAACAAATGGTAGTGATTTGGTTTACGATCTAACTAAAGTGTGATTCAATGTTTAGACATTACTTTGCTATGGAACTTCAATATTAAAAAAAATATGATCTTCATATTTACGCTAAATGCACTATTAGAAATAACAAAATAAAGATTATTTTCCTAACTTTCATGTAGATCATAAACAAAGACTTTAAGAAAACTGACAAGAAGAAATAATTTTGGTTGATTAAATATCAAAAGTACACTTTATTATTAGAAAAAAACATTTTTATTGGTTCAAACAAGAAACCCAGCTTTTATCACAGAAATTGGGAAGAATTTCGTTAATTTTGATTGAGAATCAGACCATTTGTGAAATTTGTTGAAGACTCGGCGGAATGAATAACTAATGTCAAACATGCAATGATGTCTCTCAGTTAAAGGTATATCAATTAAAAGAAAAAATACCATGATATTTTTTAAAACAAACCATGCATTTAGGTCAAATAAATAAAACATTATATATTAATTAGCAAAACAGTAATTGACAACGTAGGAGGTACGAACAGAAGTGATAGGTCATATCAAAGTCAACTAGGAGTTTAGAAAGGTAATTTCTATAGGAATACACGCACGCACACATACACACAAACATGCTTATAACTTTGTCAACCAAGAACATAGAAAGTACGGAAGTACGAAAGAACTACAGAAAATTTTCATAGGTGAATTTTTATTCGTGTCTGACAATCTAAATGCCATGAAATGTTCTCTTCGTATAGAAAATCTTTTTTATTGTTAGTTTGGTGTCAATTCAATGGACAAAAAATTTGTGTAGTTCATTAAGTTTATGTATAAGACACCAAAATCTGAACGGTTTCGAAAAAGCCTCAACCCGAATTACGGAATTTCCTTAAATACTTGCTTGATCAATTTCTTAAAAAAAGATTATCAGATATTTTTTTTATTTTGCTTTTATTATTCCATTGAATAAACTTTTACTTGAATTTCCTTATTGTACAAAATATAAATTATTTACAATTTCCAGACGTGTTTATCCACACTGTCTATGACTTATCGTTTGCCAGTGAATGTTGAAGGTTGAACAATCAATTCTGAGGACAAGCAAAAATAATTTAGTTTTGTTTCGATGGGTTATCACTTGTCACCCGCAATTAGAAAAAAAAATCAACCCTCGTTAATTAAATAAAATATTTGGTTCTGAAAAACACTCAATTTCTAGAAGGTCACAACAAAAAATGTATAATATTAGTTCAAACTTTAGTGCAACCATTATGTTCACTTTTGATTCCACATATGGTTCTTTAACTTGAAGAATTATCTTATCTAAATATAAGGACAACACTGGATAAACAAAATGAAAAAGACCTCCAAAATGTAAACCCTTAAAACTTGAGAGTTGCAGGTCGTTGAAACTTGTTAATCTTAGTGAGTTTTTCATCGAGGAGAAGTAAAACTCTTAAGTCCTGTTCGCCTAAATTAAGTCTAACAATTATATTGTCGGTTCTTTTTCTGAATCTATATTGTACTAAGTATCAAGAAGCATTATATAATGTAAATACATATATTTATATAAATTATTTATATATATATATATATATATATATATATATATATATATGACACATATTGCATTGTGTTGTATAACTGAACTAATAAACTAATTATAGAATAACTATTTCAAAAATAGTTTCAATTCTTTAAGTCCGTGGGGAAATATGTTGTAAAGCCTTAAAAAAATAATCAAAGAAAACTTAAGCTTCAATTTAGAAACCAAATGCTATGTTGCCATGGAAGGTCTTTCTATTCTTGGATGGTTATCGAGTGGCAATTATAAATGTGTTTTGTTAACCAGACATTAATCATTTTTATCATTTGATGGTAATTTCTTTAACATGTTCTTTGAAATTTTTTGTTGCGCTCTTTAACGTGTTGCCAGATGCAATAAGAAGATTAAAACTTTTACCAAAGGGTTAATGCTCGGACTCAAATATCACAAAACGACTGGGATTTGAACTTGCGTATTGCTATTCCAATGTCTAATTGAATCTCAAGGTTTCAACATCTATAAATAGGAGCAATAATTGTGTGTCATAGTTCTAATTGAATGCTTTTCATAAGTGATTTAGCCACTATTGGAATTTAACTTCTCTTCTTTCTGAACTAGATTTTTGGAATATTTCTAATTCTTGAACTTTTCAACTAGTCTGTAATTAACTTTCTCTTTTAAAACAAGATTTGTTTTATAGGTATTTTCATCGTTCTAGTTTTTGAACTTTTTAGATGAACCTTTGCGTTTTTTGTGTTTTGCTTGAGACCCGTTAACGAAATTAATTGTCAGCTGGCTTTCTCATCCCCACGAAAAACATCTTTCCATTTTAGGAAGAGCCCGTTTTATTACCAAATTCTTGGTGAGGACAATCTTTCACAAAAACATATTAAACTGACCTTGTGCCAAACATAATTTTCCACCCTACCGGGAATCTACAAGCTGTTATACAAATTTAATGCCAAACTCAGTTTTTTTTTTTTAATAAAAAAGCTTTTTAAAAATCCAATTTTTAGAACAGGGTTGATTGCATTGTCTAAACCAGTAGTTCACAGCCTTTTTTGTACCAGGGACAAGTTACACACAGATCACTTTTTCAAGTACTGGGTAGGGATATGAAGGTCCCAATAAGAAAAACCTTAATCATAATTAACAAAAAATCAAACCTTTCTAAAATCTATAACCTTTTTTTTTTATATTTATCCAATCTTATCCTATATCATATCCTATTTATCAAACCAGCATTCCATCCATCTATTCAGTTATTTACCTATCGAACCAGCCAGTAAACCATCCAGCAATTCAGCCAGCCATCAAGCTATCTATCCATCCATCCATCAATCCAGCTAACAGTACATGTATCCAGCGATCCATGCATTCATCCATCCATTCATCCATCCAGGTAGCCAGCCTGGTAGCCATCAATCCAGCTATTTATCTATCCATCCATCAATCTAGTCACCTATTTATCCATCCATCCATCTAATCCATTGATCAATTGATCCAGCCAGCCAGCCAGCCATTCATACACCCACCCACCCATCCATCCATCCATCCATCCATCCATCTAATCCATTGAGCCATGCATCCAGCAAGCTAGCCAGTCAACCAGCCATTGAGCCATCCATTCATCCAGCCAGCAATCCAGCCAGCCAACAGCCAGCCTCGACATACGAACTTTTGTAAACCATACAAAAACCAAAAAATAGAAATAAAGCATTAAAACATATCGCATAATTCATTTAGAAAATTACTCTGGTTGGGTTAGATTAAACTAGTTTCCTTATAGAATAATTGAATATCAACTTACTTTATTTCACTTCCCTTTCCTCTGCAAAAATAGATTTTTGTGTCAATCTTTTTATTAGTTTTTTTAGCGCGGTTATTTTGGTGAGTGGCTTTTTGTTTAACTATTTTAAAACGCACTGACGACATTAGAACCACGTGGCGGTGTGACTTACAGAGAGAGTGAATGAATGAATGAATGGGTGAGTGAGTGAGTGAGTGAGTGAGTGACAGATGGACAGTGATAGACAGTTAAATACAGTAAAGTTAGATATTCACATAACAAATGAAAATACAAAC
Source organism: Idiosepius hallami (assembly GCA_034780655.1). Classification (NCBI taxonomy): domain Eukaryota; kingdom Metazoa; phylum Mollusca; class Cephalopoda; family Idiosepiidae; genus Idiosepius; species Idiosepius hallami. The sequence goes on from JAUZSX010335445.1 coordinate 20,661, forward strand.
ACATGCAACAACACACACTTGGACTTAAAACTTAAGTGCACGTAAATACACATATATACATAGTACACACACATACGCGCACACACACATACACACACACACAAAGTAATGTAATGTATATACAAGAGACATGGTGCCTGCACGCATGCGGACACGACCAGCAAAACAAATTTCCGAATAGTTTTGTGTTTCTTCGTTCACACGACTTTCTTATTAGTAGAGAAAAAAAAATAAAAATCTGAAATCATCATGATCAGCAACAGCAGCCTCAGCGCTGGCGATGGCGGCGACTGGTGATTGGCTACAAGTTTAGTAAGAATTTGTTTCACTTTCTTCTCCCCCCACTCGTCATCAAATGTATTTCCCTCGTTTATCTTTCCTTTTACTTCCCGAAGTTAATTATAACAAAAACTGTGCGGTTCTTCGGTTCTTTCCAAATATTTGGAAAAACTTTTTTTGAAAATTCAAGAAAAGTTACTAAATTTACAAAATAGAAAAAAGTTAAAATTCAAGTAATGATATCTGTTTTTCTTTTTCACTTTCTTCATATTTCATTCTATTTTGGAAAGATAAAGAAAAAGAAAGGACAAATGAGAAGCATAGAAAGGGGGGAATAAAGAAGAAAAAAGAAAGAAATGATAAAGTTCCTTTAAAAAATAACAGAAATTACAAAAAGGAATTGAATGAAGGAAAAAAGAAAGTAAAACAGGTGTTTCTGTTTTTTGTTTGTTTCTTTTTTATTGAACTAATCTTACTTTTATTATAATAGCAAAAATATATATTTGGACGAAATAAATCACTTAATTAGTCTTTCTGTATGTTTTTGGTCTGCTAGGTGCTGTATGGTGTGAGTGGGTGGGTGAGCAAATATTTTGCTTATTTGACAAACGGGGAGTGAGGAGGAGGAGAGCACACACCACACACCACCACAGCATGAACAGTTTACATAAAGTCAAGGCGTTGAACAAGACTGCTTTCAGTAACAGTAGTTAAAATAGTGACGGCAGCAGCATAAGGCCGAGTGTCGAGGCTTTGGGTAGAGAGAAAGAAAAAGCGCTAACAGCGGGATTCAGACCAATTGAATTAGGCACAGAAGAAAGAGAGCACACACCGCACAAACAGCTTTAATTTATTTTATTTTTACTATAGTTTTGCCCAAATTTTCTTGGGACTAAAGGGACTTATAGCCTGTGAATGAAAAACTATGGAACCATGCGATCACACCAGTCCTGTAAAGGATATAGGAGTAACCAGGGATATTTCTGACAATGATATCGACCATAATGGTAAGTCAATCTAATTTACTTGTTAGGGATTTTTTTTTGTTTCCGGGGTGTTTACGAGTTTTACAGTTTGTAAACTCATGGACGAACCCATTTATAACTATCATTATTATTATTGTTATTATTGTTATTATTATTATTATTATTATTATTATCATTCACTTCAATATTTTTATTATATGGTTTTATTTTATTTAGTTTTTCATAGACAAAGATAATAATGGATCAGGAACGTAAATGGAAGTTACAATAACCAAGTAGTATTTATTTCTTAGTTTTTGTACAATTTGAAATACACAATAATCCACTCTCTCCCTCCTTTCCACCCTTTCTCACAAATTATATTTTAATCATATAATCATCCTTATCATCCAATTTAATTGAATGTTATAGTTATCCATACAATGAATTTACTATTACCCGTGTATATTAATGTGTCTGTTCATGTGTCTGTGTGTGCTAATTTGTAATTATTTTAAAAGAAATATGTTTAAAAAAGATACTTTTTTTCAGTCCTATTTTTTTTTACTAAAAACAAACCAATTTTCTTTACATTTTTTATCATTCGTGTTTACCGGCTTTTAAAATATTGTTTTTGTTGTTTTTTTTAAATGCAGTGAAACTTAGTTTTTCATCCTTAATAAGTTTTCATTACCAAGAGTAAAAGTTTATTTTTCTTGTATGGTACTTCTACTACTTCCATTGAAATGGGTTACTACAAACTACACACATAACTTAGGCACGTGGTTCCTTGTTGGCTTGGAACCACACGTCACAACCACCATAATAATAATCTTCATTATCGTTATATTCATATTTCGTATTTTTCTGTAATGTTCAGAGCATCTCATTGTCCTTTTAATTATTTGATTTTTTAACGATGTTCTCTGTCGTTGGATTTTGTATTTACGAAAACTTTTTATTCATTGATTTAAACTGTTTGGTTTCTTGTGCTGCCGTGCTGGCTGCTAATTATTCTAATTTGTCTCTCCTAAAGTCTCTGTCTGTCCTGCCGCTCAAACAATGACTTTTTATTTTCTTCTTGATTTCAAATCCCCAAACTTCGTTTCTGGAGGGAAGGCCGATTCGCACTTGGCCAACAATATTTATTACTTGACACCCAACAATTTAATGACTCTGTATTCTTTCAAACCTTGCAACAATATTATAAAGTTTCTCACAATTGACAATTTGGATAACATACGTTTGCTTTAGTTTTTATAGATTTTGATTGCCTTTTTTTTTTTTTTTTTAATACAAAGTTTTGGAAGTCAATAAAGACAAATGTTTACATAATTTTGTTTAATGGATTCTAATGTTTATGAAAATAACAACCGAAATAAAGACAATATAGCAATTGTGACAAAACACACTACTCAGATTATTTAGTATTAATTTTAGAGTTATTGATTAAAAAGTATGCCTTTAAGAAAATAATTGAATATTACCTTATACTACCATGTTCAGTCATTGGTGTGCTGAGAAACATCGCTGACCCCACGCAGAATTTGCTTTGCAGACCCTTTACTCACAATACACAATTTTTGCAACCCCTCACAAGGCTTTTTAGATAGATAGATAGATAGATAGATAGATAGATAGATAGAGAGAGAGAGAGAGAGAGAGAGAGAGGGGGAAAGAGGGAGAGAGAGAGATATATAACAATGATAACAATGCATTTTGACATACAAGAATGATAATGGTTTTTTAGTTAATCCTATACTTTAATTATTTGGTAAACTTTTTTTCATCACAAAAGATCTGCAAAATAAGAAGTCTAATGACCCAATGGAGCTTTGAGCCCCCACCCAATAATGGGGTCTGTGGGGACCCTTAGCACAGTCCTGTATTAGTGTTCAGTCTATGTTTTTTTTTTCTCTAAGTATGTTTATGAAATACACAAATGACGAACTTTTTGACGATCATTTTTTCACGGATGATTACCAGACTAAAATACTGCCACCAAAGCCACATAGTTCACGTTCGTTTGCATCTACTTGTGCATGAGTATGTACGTATATATGCAAGTATAAATGTTTGTTATTATATAAATGCATTTATAT
>JAUZSX010335446.1:0-10814 GCA_034780655.1 Idiosepius hallami
CCTAGTCTCCCTCAGGCCTTCTTCAGGTGTTTCTTTTAACCGTAACCACAGTTAGGGATGCTGGGTCTCTCGTCACCAAATCCTAATCTTAAAAAAAAAAAAAAAAAAAAAACTATGAATAGCTAAATGCTATTGCTGAAAATATTTATAACAATAATTAGATAGCTTTTTGCCCATCTGTTTGAAGACTTTTAAATTGAATCTTTTTTCAAATAATACATATTCTCCGTTTGTTTATTCAAAGCATTCCAAATTGAATCCTTAGTATAATAATAAAAAAGACTATCTGTTTGGGCGTCAGACAAAAGTCCTTTCAATTGAATCCTTACTATAAAAAAAAACCTGTCTCACCACATTTCCAAAGAGTTCTGAATTAAATAATTACTATTATAGAAACAGTTTGGGGCTCTAAAAACAGCAACTACTCTCATGGAAGTGCGTCAGAAGCAAAGATGCTTTTATTAAAATATTCTTGTCACAGCCTTAATAACTATAGATGTGACAAGTGTATTATTTAATAAAATAATATTGTCACATCCCTACCCATAACACTTATGGTATATAGTAATCTCCACTCGTAGAATAGATATAGGGTTAAGTTTGCATTTCTAAAAAAGCTTCCGTGTTCGACCCTATGTTATACTAAATGACTATCAGCTGAAATACTAATTATGAGAGTAAAAGTCATAATAGCATAAAAACATATATAGTTATTAGATACATCATAGGATGCGCAGGGACACTTCATCAGTGATGTTATTCCGAGATCATTGGGTCTTTCGGGTCTTTCAACATCAGACACCCTCCCTCGGGCGACCAAGCCGAGCTGATCAATCCCCAGCTTGTGTCCCAGCACCTCTAGCCCACTTCTCGGACCTTTTTGTCCAGATCCATCTGGATGCCTTCTCGGCTGCCTCAGTAGCCGACTTTATTGTTGTTCTTTTCAGTGCACCTTTGATGCCAAGTAGGCTGTATACTTTGCACATGGAGCGTGCAGCAAAGCCCCGGCATCCTACTTCAAACGGCTCACAGCGGGTCTTCCAGCCTTTTGAGCGACACTCCTGCACTAGATCGTAGTATTTAGATAATTAATTAGAAAAATAGCATTAGAAATGAATTCTGTAGAAAGAAGCATTAACTGTTTTCCTCTATAATAGGCTTCTTTAATGACCTTAATGGTACGTCCCTGATGCCAGGGTAAAGCCGGGCAATACTTCTAGTATTAATATGACAATATCAATCTAGATCTTGATTCAAGAACAGCTGTGCATAGCTTTTATCAAGAATAAAAATCTGTTTTCTCCTACCAAATAAAATTTGGATTATTTATAATACCTAACCATCTTATAAAAAAAGATTTAATTCCACTTCTCACTATTACTATTTATTTACCCTACCTCCCACAAAAAGAAAACAAAAAATCCTATTAACTAGTATAAAATATTATGACTATCATCATGGAACTCAGCAGTCCTCAATCAGGATCCACATGGACACAAGCACCATTTTTCGGACTATTGTCCTCATACTCCATTTCACTACGTTTCAACCAAATTACCCTTCGGTCTTTCTCAGGTATTATAAATTGATTAATATTGTTTCTAGATCTATCTATTTTTTTTTCTTTTTTTTTTTTAATTTAGTCTTGGTTTTATTTTTCTTTTGAAGGATTTGTTTTTGTTGTCAGGTGTTTCTTTTTCAGTACCCCCTCCCCCTGTGCTCTAATGTGTGTTTATGTTAATGAATATTCTATTTTTAGGGAGTGTTTTTTTGTTTGTTTATTTTTCTCGTATTCTATTTTTAAAGATAATTCTATTTAATCTATTTTTGATATGTCCTAATATTATTATACTATCTATTCTTACTTGTGCCTATTAATTATTTATAACCAACATTCTGATCTAGATTTCCCTGTCACAGCCCTATTAATTACCTTCAAGTTTTTAATTTGGTTATTTTCTTATTATTTTACAATTCGTTATTTTTTTTTTTTTACTTAAACCACAATATTAGTTTGAAAATTACCAAAATCAAAAACAGCCTTAATACAACATAATTAAATTTATTCTCCACCAAAAAAAGAAAAGACCCTCATACAATCAACTTACCAAACAGAAAATCTCACAACCAAACAACTCAAAAAAACAATAAAAACAAGTGCAGCATGCATGGTTCCCCATGAGTGCACAGTAAATGGAGCATAAAAAAGACATGCATAATGATATTTTGGACAGAAACATGAAATAGACTCCAAAAGTGTTTTTTAGCCTCAAAAAAACTCAGATGGAGGTGAACCAGAATTTTGTTGCTTTCAGAAATACTGAATTTACATTTGGGACAATTTCCTCCACATTTTGGTCAAGTTTCAGTAAAACCTAATGGATGGATCAAAAGGTATGGTGCAAAAAATATCATTTTTGTCCATTTGGGGGTGTTTTTGATCCATTTTAGGCTCCAATGAGTAAATAATTTTTTTTCAACTTTGCACATCTATATATAAAAATACATCTTGTGGCAAAATTTCAGAAAAAAGGAATGTACCGTTATCCAGCAATAGTCCAGATGCACAAACAGAATATAATACTAAATAGACAAAATTCTCGCTAAAACCTACGAGATCTTAAATAACAATAGATGGTTGATAGGTCGTAAATGGATAAATCTGGTCTTCCCAACAGAGTCGATACCACCCACCAGGGGGGGGGGGGCATTACGAGACCTCAGGTAGGCAGTTGCCAAATTTATCATATAGGGGTCCCTGAGATCCTTTAGGGAGCCAGTGAAAGACTGAGAGCTTCTAGTAACATAATGTGTAAAATAAATAGAAAAACAAAAAGTCTATTTACAAGAAATTATCATTTGAATTACAATGTGACCAAGAAATGAAGATAACTTTTGAAAAACAAGGTATGAATGAAATGTGGTTACACTGCAGTGCTAAGTTTCCACTATTGTGGAATGAAATTAACCTATTTTTTTTATTGCCTTCCCATCATGATATTTAGTGGAGAAAGGATTTAGCGCCGTAACCAATATTCTACCAAAAAATAGAAACTGAATGGAATCAAATATTCCAAAATTTGTGGCTGATCATTATTCTCAAGCTGCACATTGATCGGTAGGTCCTGTGGTTGTTGTTCTGATTACTGTATTAGCATTAGTATGATATATTAATTGACCCACTTGATCATTAGCTGTTACTGTTCCCATTTGATCAACAGTGTAGAATTTTATTGAATAAACCATATTTAATTATCTATTTTTCTTTAATTATGTAGTACCACTACAACTAATATTATTATTTAAGGATGCATGTGGGAAGGGGGCGGTAGTAGGTATCTGAGTTTTTTAGGGGGCGTTTGCCGTAAAATTTGGGAAACCCTGGAATAGATATAACAATTGTATTTTTTTTTTTTTTCATAAATAAATTGTGTTTTGTTTGCTTGGCTATTTTGCACATTTTCTGCTCTGGCACCCCTAGCATTCTTTTTTTAAAAAATTTTTTATCTTTTTTCATTTAAATAAACAAAAATATACACCATTGAAAATACATATTTTAGGTTTGGCGGGAATTATAAACATTTAATAAAATTGGGTCTATTATTAGGTTGACCCAAAAGTCCATAAACACTCTGATATTTTACTCACTAACAAAAACAGCAAAAATATCTTCTTCAAAATAAAGACTATCAAGTGTTAACAATGTTTTGGAACAACCTAAAATGCATAATGGTTATTCCAAAAGTTTATAAGCACTTTAAAATATTACTCGCTAAGTAATAACAAAAAGAACAAAAATTATTCCTCTAAATAAAGACCATCATTTTTCAAAGACTTTCAACCATCAATCTGCAAGCTTTTGGATCTGGTGGAAGTACCCTACAAGTTCAAAGAATTCTTGGCATGCTTCCTCAAACTTATAGGACAACCTAATATTTCATTTAATCTAATTTTTTTATTTATATTTTATGGTAAAAACTATTTTTGTTTTCATCATTTGATATCTGGCAGATAAACTCGACTGTCATAGTGGATATTGAAAAGGAGACAACATAGCAAACAGAAAAATTAGGGAAAAAAACCCAACCTCTCTTCTCTTTATAAATACTCATATCAAATTTAGTGATAAAATTCCATGGATAGTTTTGGAAATTGTTAGCATAAAATATCGAAATAAAATACATTAAAAATAATAAAAATATTGCATTAATTTTTTTAAAAAATGATATTGATGTAGTAAAAAAAAAAAAGCTTTATAGAATAGTTTTTGTTTTATTTTTTTTTAAATCATATTTTTAAATCGTATCTTTCATTTTTTCCATGAAATAATTATGGAGATTATTTTTAACCGAGAAAGCTGATTTATATTATTAATAATTTTCTTAACCAAAAACTTTAAAAACCTAAAACAAAAACTTGAAGAGTAAACTCATGGATTAACAGACGAACATCATAATCCTAATCTGCAAGTTTTAATCTAAGTTATTCCGTTGGGAAAAATATGAATCCCCACATTGCCTCCTGCTATTGGTTAAATACTGCATATTGCGTTATTAAAAAAATGTGAAAAAACGTTTTTCAAAAATGATTGTTTTCAGCATAAAAAGGTTGCTATGCCATAAATCTACACAAACAATAAAACAAAAAAACTAAATTCAAATTAGAAATTTTCATTCTCATTTATCTCAAAAATGAAAATTAATATTTTTAATGGTTTGACTCAACCAAAACCTTTAAATTCTTAAAACAGAAAGAAAATTCAAATTCCTAATTTTTATTTTCATTTCTTTCAAAATGACTCACCAAAACTGTATTTTTATTTGTTTTTCCAAATCATTATTCTTTTGTCTTTTCAATATAAAAATTATTTATTTGGTTCATCTATACAATTCAAAATAAATCAGTGGAGTTTTATTTGATTAACAAATTTGAATCAGTGTTATCCTTACACTTGGTAGTTACTCCCCAAGTTAACAAGCCTCATCTGCCCAAGACAGCTAACAGTGAATTTGAAGGTTTTGACTGGGATTTGAACTCTTGTTATACGATAATTACACTTTCATCATATCCCAGGGCTATTTTTAAATCAATGTCACCTTTCACCTACAGGAATTACACTCTTTAAGTTATCAAGTCTCATCTACACAAGTTTTTTTTTAAATTGGTGTTATCCTTACACCTAGATGAGTTACTTTCATGGAGTTGACAGGTCTCATCTGCTGGTTAACTTGGGAGAGTATCTCATCTAGGTGTAAGGATGACAATAATTCCAAAAATCTGTGTTGATGAAAGCCAGAGTGAAGAGTAGCACTTATTACAAAAAGCCCAAGGATATAACAAGTTAGTAAGAATGGCATTGTGCCTAACCTGTGCTCAACCAAGTAAAGAAATATATCCATGGTCCTAGCTTTTACCACTGAAAGGGAATCTGTTTGGATATAATGAGCTCGTAAAAAATAGCCTTGTGCAAAAACTTGGGTTTGTGCTCGACCAAGTAAATATTACTATTTTTTAACAAACACATAAAAAATGGCCTTGGGCCAAAAACCTGGCCTTGTGCCCAACTAAATAGAGTCCAAGCTTTCATCACTGCTCCACCCTTCCTGCCGTAATTGGAGGAAGAAATAAAAAGATTAGTATTTAGAAAATACAGAACAAGTGAATAAGTTTATGAGAAAAGAAGTCAGCAAAGATCTCATTTTATATCTATTTTATTTACCTTAATCTGTTGTCATTGGATTAAAAATGAATTATGTATCAGCTGTTCTGTTAGTAGAGTGAATCATCAGATGAGGTCATTGTACAAAAATCTTTGAAAGTCTGTATCAGACACGCAAGATGGGAGGGGCACCCATCCTGTCTCCATCTTGCCTCTGATTAGGTACAAATATTTCTAACTTATTTCGAAATACCTCCCTATTACTCATAGAAGACTGTTGGCGCTTATAATTTAGCATTATTTGATACATTTTTTTTTTCTGGAAATTTTTTTTCTTTTTTATAATGACATTTAAATTTTTTCATTCACTTCCATTTTTTTTTTTTAATGTTTTCAGTTGGAAATATTTTATTGACTTAGTTACATGCAGTTTTAATATTAACAAAATATTTCTTGTCTGAACTTATTATTTTTGATTAGTAATGTCATTAAAGTTATTCAGACTTCTACTCTCATCATTTTTGTTTTCACAGTTGGTATCTTGATTCAAGTTATTAAAACTTCTATTCTCATAATTTTCAGAATGAATGTTGATTGTATGAACCTGATATGAGCTTAAATTATTATTAATTTTATTAAGTTTATTCAATCTACTACTCTCATCTTTATAGTTATCTTCCCAATTGATATAAATTGTCTGAATTCATTAGATGAGTATTGATTATTATCTCTATTCAACTTATTTGGACTTCTACTCTCATCATTTTCATTTTCACAAAGGATATTGATTGTTTGAATCTATGAGCTGAGCTTGGATTAGTAATGTTATTAAAATTTTCACTGTGGATATTGACAATCTAAATTTATCGGATCATAACTCACCAAATAAATTCAAATAATCAATTCATTGTGAAGACGATAATGAAGATGAGTGTAGAAGTCCAAAAATTTTGCATCATAACTAAATTATTGTCTTAACTTCTTTATAAAAGAAACTTTGTGTGTGAGTTTGTTCCCTGTGGACTCTAAAACGGCTGGGCTGATTTTCTTGAAAATTTTCACAATTATAATTTTGTTTAGAAGTGTACTTAGATAAGTATCCTTTTGGAAAACCTGTAAGTATTGAAAACTGAAAATCCATTTTATCAGTTTCTAACAGGAAAGGTAGAAATTAAACACATTTTTATACATTTGTAAAGTCTACCATTGAAAGAATTGTTCGAGGGTTTAATGATTAAAGATACTCTAACTTTTTGATATGGGGTATATGGACGTGTGGAACAAATTTCATTAGGAAAAATAACTTTTCTTCTTTTTTTTTTCCTTTTCTTTCTTTTTTTTCTTTTCTTTTCGTCTTTTTTCTTTTTTTTCTTTTCGTTTTTTTTCTTTTCTTCTTTTCATTTTTTTTCTTTTCTTTTTTCTCTTTTTCCTTTTCTTTTTTTCCTTTTCTTCTTTTTCTCCTTTTCTTTTTCTCCTTTTTTTTCTCTTTTCTTTTTTTTTCTTTTTCTCTTTTTTTTTCTTTTTCTTTTTCTCTTTTTCTACAAATATTGCTAGTTTTGTTATATTTTCACTAAAATCATAAATGCAAAAGAGATAGAATTTGAAAATGAGTCATATAAGAACTGACTTAATCAGCAATTTTCAATGTTAAACGAAGAACAATGGCCTGAAATCAAAAAATTAAAGATTTATTCATATTTGCCATGACTTTTTGTCTTTTGTTCATTAATCTTTTTTCATCTTTTTTTTTTCTTTTTTAGTAAATATCAGTGTTTAGATTTCAAAAGCTTTCTTTATTGATGACTTTAGATAAATCTTCAAAAAATTTGGATTTACTCAATTTTGGATTGAACACTAGACATTTTTTGTCTTTCTTTTTTTCATTTCTTTCTTTCTCTTTTTTATTTTGTTTCCTTTTCTTTTTTCTTTTCTTGAATAAATGCAAAGTATGCAATTTTTTTTTCTTCTCATTTCTAATCCAACATAAAAAAACTAGGGTATGCACTTATAAAAAGATAATTGTACTTTTTGAATATAATTTTCTATTGAAATATTTTTGGTCTAATGATAAGACAATATAGAAGAGGATAACTCTGGTTCCTGATTGTCTCATTGCCTTCATCACTAAGTAAAAATACAAAATTTCTAACTTTGAGAAACATATTTGGTTGTTCGGAAAAGAATGGCCAATTTTAGGTGGCATGTTTAAAAATTGTTTTTACTAAAAATAAGTTATCTATTTCAGATAGAGAATAAACATTATAATATTAATTTTTTCAAAAAATATTGTTCCATTTTATGTTTTTAACTTTGTTTTACTACCAATTTTTTCAAATGAATAATAAAATCTTGTGATTATAGAAAAAAAAGAAAACCTGTGTTTTACCATATCATTTCTGCATAGATGGGAAGTTTAAATCATTAACCCTTTACCGCTTGAATTTTTTTTTTCATGCAATAAATAAATTTATGGGAAGGAGATAAAGAAAAAAAAATCACCAAAAATTTCTTATTAATAAAAAAAAACATAAAAATCTTGGAGATCCACCTTGGGCTTAAGGTAGGAAAAGGTAAACTGGTTTCAAAAGGTGACTTGTGAGACTGTTTTGGGCAGATGGGGCTCGTTAACTTGAAAGATTAACTAATCTTGGTGAAGGGCAGCTCTGATTACAAAAGCAAAGGGATATAATGAGCATGTAAAAATGGCCTTGTGCAAAACTTGGATAGTGCTTAAACGTTCTTTATTGTCCACACATACAATATGCCCTATTTAATCCATACTTAGAGGGAATGTGGGGATTCATACTATTCCCAAAGGTGTTAGTCCAATTATGAAAGCAAATGAAACAACTTGGATTTGAACTAAGATTTCAAAGTCCTGCCACTGTTCCAGGTGGACTTTCCTTTCTTCATTTGTATTTTAAAGTGAATTGAAATGAGAATGCATCTGATAATTTATTTTCAGAAACACTCCTTTAAGTTCAGTTAATAAGATTATGCACTAACAAAATTATATTTAATGATTTCCAAATTTTTCATCTTTGCAGAAAAGTTTTTTTTTTTACAATTTATTTTATTAATTTATTTTCAGGATTCTAGATGGGGAAGTCCATTTGGCCTAGTGGGTAGGCAGTCAGACTTCGGAATCGTAAGAAGTGAGTTCAAATCCCAGTTGTTCCATTTGCGTTCATAATTGGACTAATACCTTTGGGAAATTTATAAATCCCCAAATTTCCTTTAGCTATAGAACATTGTGTTACTAAAAAAAAAAATATCAATGATCGTTTGTGGCATTGGCATTAAATGACCTTAAAAAAGTTGATATGCCATAAAACATAAATAAACAATATTTTCTAGATTCAAAGGATTGAATTATTTATAGCAAGCTTTTTTTTTTTATCTCTGTTCAACCTTTCTTCTTGAACCGTTTACACCCAGTGGTGCATTGGGTAGCAAGTTTTTTTCTGTTTCGAAGCTTACTTGTTTTACGAGAAAAAGTCGCTAGCACAATGCTCAACCTGGAGGCCTTTTTTTTTCTTTTGTCCTTTTGTAATCAGTGTTGCCTTTCACCTAGATGAGATACTCTCAGTTAACAATCCCCATCTGCCAGAGACAGCTAAATATAGATGCAATGGTTTTGACTGGGAATTGAACTCACTTAATGATTTCATAGTTTTTTCCAATGCCTTGCTGCCCTGTTTATCCTTTACTCTAATTAATAATTTTTTTAAAAAACATGGCTACTTGCTTTTCCCGCTTAATTGCAAGGCATAAATTTCTCTCTCTCTCTTTTTTTTTGTTGTTCACCAAGACAATTATCCATGTAAGAGAAATGATGTAAAATAATACAAATAGAATTTAGTGCTAATGAAGCAGAAAAAGAAAAACCACTTATCTGATGAAAATACTATGGTTACTATTTGCTTTGCAACTGGCTGTAGCAAAAGCTCTAATGGCTTGTAAGCAAAATGTTTAAAAATATTGTAAAAAGGTTAAGAAAACACGGACACATTTGAATATCGCTTACAAGATCTGTTCAGTAAAAACAAAACTAAGGAAAAAGAGAAGAAAGAGTTTCCAAACATTTTGCTTTTAAAAACATTAGAGGATCAATTGCTTGAAGCTGTTTAGTTACTAATTAATCTTAAGTGGTCGGCACTGATTTCTAGATAACCAATCTTGATTACAATTGCTGTTTAAGCTGGTATGAATTTAACTTTGGTTTTCATTGTTTTTTTTTTTTTTTGGAATCGTTCAGGTGAGCCTTGATAATTAGTGTACGCAGTCTATAGAAAGTTATCTCTATCTTCATTGTTTTTACATTTGAATCTATGAAATAAGGCTTGATAATTGGGCTGTGCATTCTATGAAAAGTTGTCCTTATATTTATTATTGTTATATTTTAATCAAGAAAATGAGGTTTGATTATTGGTGTATACAATTTATTGACAGTTGGCCCTATCTTTATTATTGTTATAAAACTTTTTTTTTAATGTTTATTTTAGTTAATGTATAAAATTTAGTTTAAAATTAATTATATGAAAAAGAATGCAAAAATTATTTATTAAATTCTTTTTATTAAAACCAGTTACTTTTAATAGCATACACAGTATAGTTAAATATTAACCAAAATTATTATTTTATCAAGTGTTGCTGCTGAGCAGGAAGACCTCTTCTCACCTATTCGGACTTGGATCAGTCTAATAGTTTTCATGATCTCAGAATACTCTGACAGGTAACTTATTGAGGATGTTTCTTCCGCATAGTTGGTCACTGAGGGAGAGCAAAGGTCTTTCGGTTCAAATGCTTAACTCATTTGACTGATCATACCACAAACTGTCAACCAGCCTGGTGCAGTACCTGATATTCCGAAGTGTAACCCATCTTAGTATTGAACAGGTTCTATGTTGCTTAACTTCAGTGATCTGGTGAGAATCGGTGTCTCCAACTTGACCTTATTTCAAGTGTTCCTTGATCTTTGGGTTTGGTGGGGGACATTTTTTCTTTTTATATATATATATATATACAGGGTGTTCCAAAAGTAACTTAAATTTGTTGTTTTTGATGTACAATTTTTTATTTAATAGGTATATTTAGTATTTACAAATGTTCAAAATGTTTACCTTGAACTTCAATACAATCACTACATCTTTTG
>JAUZSX010335457.1:0-10813 GCA_034780655.1 Idiosepius hallami
TTAAACGAATAATTTTTATTTGACATTTTTTTTCGTTTCTTCCTCTTTCTTATGCACTAAAAATATTTATACTTTTTATTAATTTTGATTGATTTTTCACAATATTAAATCATTGGGGGTCGAAAAATGGCTATTTTATTGGTCATCCTCAATACAGCGCTAAACTAGAAGATATCCCCGATTTCCAAAATATAACGGGAAACGAGTAAAAAGGAAAAAAAATAAAGATAATTTCTATTAAAATATTTTCCTACGATCAAAATCTAACTTAAGCTTTAAAAAGGTATATTGATAAAACGAAAGTTATAAGAAAATAATATCAAAATTAAAAAAAAAAATTAACTCATTTTCGTTTTTACTTTCATGACTAATTTAAAAATGACACATTCTTCAAGTCAAGTAAGAAAAAAAAAAGATTTAAAAATCATCAAAAGAATATATCTTAAAGAAAAACTAACAGAAAAATAGATAATATTTTGCTTTAAAATTAAAAATGAAAGAAAAAAAAAAAGAAAAAAGACTTGTGCGAATGTAAGAAGAAAATTAAAAGCCGGTCAGTAAAGAAATAAAAAGACGACACACACAAAGAATAAGAAAGAAACAAGCAAGAAAATAACAAGGAAAGTGAAAAAGAAGACATGATGTAAAATAATATTAAGCTGAAGGTACATTTAAGATAAACTGATGATGAAGAGTAAAAGAAACTCTCTTAATTTTTTTTTTAATTATGTGATAATTAAACAAAATAATAATCGAAACAAAAAAACTTATTTTAAATATCTTTTAATATAAAATAAAATGAAAATTTAAATACAAAAGCTTAAATAACTATCAAAACAACATGGAATTAAAACCAAATAATGAACAAAATTAGGCTGTTTCGATCCTAATCGACACTTTTTTTATCAATCAAAAAAATCATTCTAATTATTTTTTTATATAATAAAAATTAATTAATTAAAAAACAAAAGTACAAATTAAAAAATATTCAACACAAAACATGGAATTAAAACCAAATAATTAAAAAAAAATAGAAAGCGGTTTCGAGCTTTTTTTATAATCGTTTTTTTCTAAATATAGAAAAATTATTTTTAATATATTATTTTTAATAAATTTTAAAAAATATAGTAAAGTTAAATTTTAAATAATTGTCAACAAAACATGGAATTAAAACCAAGCAATAAAAATAAGCTTTGTTTCGATTTTTATTTGTAAATATCGAAAAATTATTTTCAATACACACACACACATATATATTTATATATATATATATATATTTGTGTATATTTGAACAAATTTAAAAAAAACAATAATAGTAATAATTAAAAATTATTCTAATAATTGTCAACACATGGAATTAAGACGAAAGAGAAAAAAAGCATTTTTCGATTTTTTTTTAAATATTGAAAAATTATTTTAAAAATATATACATATGTATTTAAATTTAAACATTAAAAAAAAACAATAATAGTAGAATAAAAGCTTAAATAATTGTCAACACAACATGGATTTAAAACGAAATAAAGAAAAGAAAAAAAAAAGATTTTTCGGCGAAAGGAGGGAAAAATTTACCATTGATTTTTTTGTTATCAATGATTGAAATATTTTATATAAAACCATTTAAAAAAAAAAAGATATTAAATTTCAAACCTGTAATAATAAACATCTGTTTTGCCTGCAGAAAGGCCTGATTTTCGTACGACTTCTTCTCGTTTCCATCCCGGTGGTAGACCGACACAATCCATTTTGTCGAAGGGATGAATTTGTGGGGGAAGAAGAAAGTCGCCTTTTAAACCGGAACTAACCTAAAAAAAAGATACAGGAAGTGACCTTAAACGTTTGAGGTTGACCTTTTTTTAAATCTAAACCTAAATTATCTGACCTTTTTCTTTATTACAACATTTTCACCTCAAAATTTATATTTTCGCCTTTTTTGTGTTAATTTTTTCTTAAATTTGCCGCTTCCATCCTAATTTTTTTACAGCTTTACTTTCTATTATTTAATTATTGTCAACTTTTCAAATAGGTTCATTTTCAACCTCACCACGGTAATAATTTGTTTAAAACGTTAACCATAACCTTATCCTTTGAACCCCGACTTATCAAAATTACCAAGTAATCACTCAGAGCCGTTAGAGGAACAGATTCCTTTGAATCCCGATTTATCAAAATTACCAAGTAGTCACTCAGAACCGTTATATTAGAGGAACATATTCAAGCCAAAATATTGGTGTGTCTTTTTATGCCTTATGTTGTCAGGGCCGATATATCGGCCTCTTTGCGGTTCAAAGGATTAAAATGCCTAAATGGAAAAAAAGACTCATGATGATGTTCAGGATGTTGGCAGAAAATATACCAAAGCATGGGAAAAATTAATTTTAGCATTTTATCTTATTTTTTTAATTTGGTAAAAAATCGATATAAAAATAAAAATCGATATAAAAATTGTAATTTGGCTTTTTTTTCTAGTCGGCAACCGGCAACCCTCCTGGGTCCATGTTTTTTTTTCTATGATAAAATGAAATACCATAACATTTTTTTAGTAATGTCCGTTGGGTTATATTTAACCCTTTCGACCCTAAGGGGTTGATATATCGGCCTTAATAACCAAAGGCAAAAATAGACACACTGACAATTCGAACTTAATATTTTTAATTAATAGAACAGCTCTGAGTGACTACTTGGTAATATTGCTAAGTCAGTGTCCAAAGATGGAAGTTGAAATATCATTGTGTGTGTGTCTTCTTTTGCCTTAAGTCTGCAGGGCCGATATATCAGTTCTTTAGGATTTAAAGGGTTAAGTCTATATAATAGAAAAAAGAGCAAAACCTTTTTGAAAAATACTTTCAATTTATTAAAATTAAAATTTGATATAAGTCAGTTTTATCTTTGATTGTCTGAAAAATAGGATGTATTCATTATATATAATGATGAGATGGCTTTAGTCTGAAGAAAAATCTAGTATTTATAAGGTTTTGTCCAAATTTTTCCTAATTGGACATGTAATTAATAGCTTTGCAGAGTTACTCTACACCTCAATTAATCAAATCACATCAAGCATATGATAGAGGGGTTGTTGCCCAACCACTTTATTAGTACTTTGAACCCTTAAGGGCTGATATATCAGCTCTGAAAACATAAGGCAAAAGAAGACACTAATATTTTGATCCTATTGTTGCTCTGTGTGACTATTAGGTAATTTTGATAAGTTAGGGTTCAAAGAGTTTATAGGCTTAAGGTGAGTGCAATAGTTTTGACTGGGATTTAAACTCATGTACTACGATTCCAGAGCCTGAGTGTTTACCAATGCTCCAACTTCACTATTAGCGAGAAGCACTAAATGCTATTTTACTCTAATGTTATGAATAAACCAATTATTCAAAACTTAGTTACAGTTTAAGAAAGTTTAATCCATTTCCTTTTGAACTACTTTTTTTTCTGCCTGAAAATTTGCTGAATTTTTTAGACATTTTTTTAAACAGCCATGTTAAAAAAATAGAATATATCGTTCTAATTTCTATTCTATTCTATTAAAACATTTTAATGTTTAAATAATTTGATTTTGCTAAAGTTAAAAAAAATGTCGAAATGACATTTTTCACTCAGTATTTGAAAGATTGGCACCACATTGGCTGCAGGAGCTACCGGAACAAGCTGAGTACAGTATTGGACCGTCTTAGGGACTTAAACTCTGGATTTTCTTTCAGGTTTACTCCCTTAGATTTTCCTGAGCTCAGGTAATCCACAAGGCAGTGGAGGTTTGTACTTCAGAGCTTTTCTTCTCCAAGAAGCCTGTCTTCCCGTACTGCTCTTCTTTCATTTGTATTCAACCAGCAGGGCCGAGAAGGAGGTACTGAGAAATGGGCAGAATCAGAAATCTACAAAAAACTTTGCCCAGGCCTTGCGCCCTAGAGAGACCACTTCACTGCTGCTGTTCTAGCGGCAAAATCAACACTGCACGCATTTATCCATTGTCTCTAGAGATGGACGGATGCCATCAATTTGTAAGATTACAAGTGAAAAAAAAAAAACACAGTCACTAAAAGATAAGGGTTTTATTATTTTTAGTCACAACTTAGAAAGATTACTTGGAATTTAAAGCCCCGATGCAATGTTAAACTTTTTAAAAAATCTGTAGATCTGCAGACTCTGGCGAAAATAGTGCACCAAAAGAGAGAAAATATATGTATCTTGTCAGTGCCGTGCTGAGCCACATAGCGGCTCTGATGCAGATGCACCTTGCAGCCCCTTTACTCTGCAAATGGCAACCTGCACCTCCTCTCAACCTACTTAAGGCTTTAATCAAAGACTATATTATATTTATATTTACTTGGTGAGCACCAACACAAGTTTGGCACAAGGCCATTTTAAGTGCTCTTACCCAGGCATTTTATATTCGATGTTGCCCTTCATCCAAATGAGCTGCTCTCCCGAGTTAACGAGCCCCATCTGCACGAGGCTGCTAAAGTGTAAGTTATGGTTTTTGACTGGGATTTGAACTCGCGTAATACGATTTCATAGCCCGAGCTTTTACCAATACTCCACCGTCACTGCCCAGTCAAACACTATATATACATATACAAATATATATTTAGAAAGAGAAAAACAGACAGAGATATTGATTGATAGATGTATATTTCAACATATAAGTGTGATAATGATTTTTTAATTAATCCTAATAATTAATTATTTGCATTACAAAATATCTTGCAGCCCCAATGCAATTGTGGGGGCCCTAAGAGTGACCCTGTCTATAGTGGTGCAACAAATTTGCAATCAACTGGGAATGATTTTGTTTACAGATTTTTCATTACTTAGCATTTCATCACCAAACTATTAATCATGGAATATTAATCACTAGACTTTTTTAATCACTTGTTTTTTTTGTCATCAAATGAATGCTTAATTACTCTGAGATTTTTTAATCACTTGGAGATTTTTGAAAGCGTTTGAACAGTGCATACCAAAAATGTTTTCTCTAAAAAAGATGTTTTTTCACCACATTATTTGTCCATTTTTTGGAATCCTTTAGGATGATGATTCTTCATATACCCATTTTTACGAATAACCCCAAAATTGCCAAAGGTCCTAAAAATTTAATGCACCAGAAGAGAGGAAATACATGTATCTTGTATACCAATAATGTTTTTTTCATCACATGAATGCTTAATCACTTCAAGATTTTTAATCACTTTGGGATTTCTGAAAACATTTGAAGTGTGATACCAAATGTTTTCTCTAAAAAAGATGTTTTTCACCATTATTTCTCCATTTTTTGGAATCCTTTAGGATCATGATTCTTCATATACCCATTTTTATGAATAACCCGAAAATGGCCAAAGGTCCTAAAAATTTCATGATTAAAAACTTAATTACTTAAATAACATTATTACAAATGTCATTTTTTTTCTTTAGGGTATTTAAAGTTGTCGGTACTGTAGGGGTGATTAAGTGTTCACGTGATGAAAAAACTATGTGATTAAAAGTCTAGTGATTATTCTTCCTTGATTAATAGTCAGGTGATGAAAAGTCAGTAAAGAGCAATGATTTTAATACTAATATAATGTAATGTGAAAGATAAAATGCAATTCGTTGATAACATCTTGTTTTAAATATGGAGAATTTTAAGACACATGTCACCAGTTTATTCAATAGCTTTTTTCAAAGATAAGCGGCAAGGTACAAATGACGTTTTAAGTTTAGAAAAAAATTTGTTTTTTTTTATGTAAGCAAACTATCGAAAAAAGTTATAATTATTATTACTTTTTTAGAAATGGTTTTATTTTAAAACATTTTTTTTATTTTAGTGAAATCAGCTCCGGAAGAGTTATCTGCTCTTGAATGGAGAGTTTTGCAGCAGGAAGAAAAGAAGGCATTTTTAAGAAATGTTCGTATCTTTTATTTTATTGATAATTGAGTTGCTCTTTTTTTTATTGATTATTAATAAGTATTATTGCATTTTGATTATAATATTTTTAAATGTGTGAATTATAAAGTAATAACCGATCAAAAATTGCGGGGTTTTCTTTTTTACATTTCTCATTGTAAACTAAATGTGAAAAAAACACATTCCAAAAAATAATTATTTGATGAAAAAAAAAATTATTTTATTCTTTTTAATTCTTTAAAAAATCCTTTTTTAACAATACGCAGTTTTTTCGGTATTTTTTTCAAAACTTTCGGTTCGGTTTCACGGCAAACTGAACTAACATGTGGCATAGGGGACATTAATACACAACACACACACACTTTTGGTTAGTTTTTTTTTTAGAGTTAGGATTGAGGATAATTTTTGTCCAAAATTCTACAGCACAACAAAATTTACATTTTAAAAAAATATACATTTTTCGTCTATTGATGTTAATGTAAAACCGACCGGTTAGAAAGTTTTTTAAAAAATCGCCCTTTTTTCTGCTATTTTGTGTAAAACCTATTCTATTTATTTTGGTAATTTTCATTTTCATAACTAAATTTAAAAAATAGGTTGCAAGATCACCTTTCTTAATAATCCACCTACCTAATTAAGTTACGTACCTATTAGTATGTTTTTTAAAATATTTTTTTTTAATTTTTGTAGTGAGTTTAAGGTGTTTTATGGTTGTGTTTGTGTTGTCTGTCCGATCATCATATCTCACCTGTTCTAGTTTTCTAGGCTTTTGATCTTCGTCACCTTTTAATTGTAACCAGCTAAGGGCACTCCTAGCTTCGGCCGAATCTCGTCTGATAATCTCCGGATAGTTGTTGGGATGACGATCTTCTTCATGGTCGGGATGATTATTATTATTATTACCAATCAATCTATCCGTTGTTGTTGTTGCTGCATATCTATCTCTGGTTGATAGTTGCTGTTGTTGTTGTTGTTGTCGTCTCCTTTCGGTTTCTTGGGCCGTATCCTGTGACTGTCGCCTCAATCTCTGTCTCAGAGCATGTTGGGCCTTTGTCTGGCTCAGTCGGTCTTGGCTCTGACTGGCCCTGTATTGCCTCATGTAGGCTGCCCTTCTTGCCAACCGACGTGCAGCTGCAGCGGCGGCGACCGCGTCAGGGTTTTCTGTTCTTTCTTCGGTCGTCGTCCTACTACTGCCATGATGACTTCGTTGTCGCTCCATTGTAGACAGGATTATTATTAGAAGAAAAAAAAAAAGCTACTTTGCTATCTGTATAATCTTTATAAATATATATAGGGGTGATACTTTTTGTAGTTGTTAAAGAATCACATATTTTTTTCCATACGAGGCAAATAACAAACCTCCCCCCAAAAAACTGAAAATAAAAAAAAAACCTGTCAGTAACTACTGGCAGAGCGAGCGGCAACTCTTTGCTTTCTTTCTTTGTGGTGTTATATCATCCAATATGGAATAAATTGGGTTCCGACTGGAAATAATAGTAAGATTTATCTTATGAATAATACATGTTTATGTTACGAATGGTGTGAGAGAGAAAGACAGGCAGATATTCACAGAGAGAGGGGGTGCTCTCTGTGAACCGGAGTTACGCACACGAAAAAAAAAGGAAGAAGACTTTAATAAAAATAAAAAAAAAGGAAAAGAAACAAACCATAATTTAAATATGAACGGAGACAAATAGAAAATTGATTGGTGATTATTTTAAATTTATACCGGAAGCGAAGTTAAAGTGCACACAACAGAAAATTAAACGGCTTTTTAAAAAGGTTATATAAACATGTTGTGTGTTGTTGCGTTTATATAAATAAAATAAATTAAAAACAAAATATTATTAGCCCGATAAAAAATATATATATTCATTCCATTTTTAAAAGATACCATTAACACATTTTCTTAAAACTTTAAAAACGTTGAAGAACTTTTATTTTATTTTTATTTTTTTTTTTTTACTCGTGGGACAAAAACAATAGTTCATTTTTACTTGGGACAAAAAAACCAAACACAAACACACTAAAAAAAAAACACCAAAAAACTTCATAGTCCCAGTCCCGTCCTCCGGCATCAAATGACTTACTAGAAGTTATTAGAAGTCAGTGGCAGTTAGTGCACACTGAAATTTTTTTTTTTTTAGGGAAAATATGTGAGAAAGAATGCGTAAATACAATTGTATATTTTGTTTAGTCGGCTAAATGGTTGCGTTTAGTTTATCAATAATTAATTTACTAAATCCACTGAATTATTATTCAATTCAGTCCAGCCAGCAAAGTGTGGTAAAATTGATTAAAGTTAAGCCGGGCCCCGGGCAGTTTGATGATTTTAAAAATATTTTAATAAGAATTGCATCTGCGCTGGCTGGCTGCACAAATCCTTTTAATTTTACGGTATTTCCTTAAACACGCGTAATTAATCGGCCCATAAAAGCAAAACAACGCAACAACACGGAAGAACACGGCCATTAATGTCTAAATGTGCTGGCTGCTTCTTTAAAGAAAAATTAATGCATTAATTCGACTTATTTTTTTTTTCTTTTAATGAAACATTTTATATTAGTTTTTAAAACTTCTATAGCGGCCTAAGTAGAAAAGAAAGCTAAAAAAAAAATACAAAATATCTGAAGATATGACTACTTATTTGAAAATTGAATTTAAATACAAAAAATGAAGATCTCGTGTGAACGAATGGCTGTGTCTGTCACCGAAAATAATCACTTTTGAACTCCTTGTATTTGTGTTGTTTGTGTACAAGTTGTACAACTTTTACAAATTGTGTAAGGTGGGTGTAAAAGCAGAGTAAGACCCAGGCATCATCGGTCATAAAAGCAAGTCATTTATTTATTTATCATAAACTTAAATTTTCAAAGATTAAATTAATGAATAGAAAATTAATCTTTTTTTAATTGATGTGATCAAAAATTTTGTTTTAATGATTTTTCGCATAAAAAAAGATTTGTATGTAAAATCATCAATTTTTCCGTAACTTTTCTTAAGCAAAATTTGTGGCGCTTTTGTAGAACAAGCAAATGAAGAAATATTTTTGCTCGGGGACTTTACACCGGCTGTAAGACAACAATTTGATTGGCTAGGGTTAGGTTTAGGGTTCAGCCAAATTTCTCCTTTTGCTTGTTCTGCAAAAGCGCCAAATTTGTTAATTATTTCCGATTTTTTTTGTAATTCGTTATTTTGGATGCTAAATTTTTGATAGTTTCGTGTAATTGTGTAGTCAACTGAATTATGAACAGTTTTTTAGCGTATTTACTGTGACAGTATTCACAGCCATCAATTTTTTTTAAATTTTAAACAAAAAGTGTTAATTAAATTTTCACAAATATGCAATATTTATAATGATACGGAGTCTTAAGAACCCTTTCAATTGGTGTTTAGAAGGATAAGGGAAATAGTATGATGTTCAGGGGAGCTAGCTGGGCATTTTTTTTCCTTTTGCTTCCACCCTAAAAGATTACCCACCACTTTTACCGGTGGCCTTTTAACCCTGTACCCCACAAAACAACCCAATATTTTTAGATTAAAATTGTAAAAAGACCCTCTTTCTTGGTTATCATTTTCAATTTAAACAATATTTATCGTAAAGTGAAAAAAAAACTAATTAATTGTTTCTAGTCAAAGTTTTTTTTTCTTTCCATTTAAAACTAAAAT
Organism: Idiosepius hallami; assembly: GCA_034780655.1. Classification (NCBI taxonomy): domain Eukaryota; kingdom Metazoa; phylum Mollusca; class Cephalopoda; family Idiosepiidae; genus Idiosepius; species Idiosepius hallami. The sequence goes on from JAUZSX010335457.1 coordinate 9,557, forward strand.
CATTTAACCAAAATCCTCCATTTTAAGAGTTCGTCGGACGGTCTCTCTTTTTTTCTTTTTTAACTACGTATAAAATATTAAAAAACAGTATTTCTTGGCAACTCTTGGTTTTACCAGCAAAATAAAACTCTAAATTTCATAGAATCAAAAGCAAAATAATATTTTAAAAAAATTTATAAGTTTTATTTTCCTCTAAAAAAAACATGAATGCTTTATTGGTACGATAATTTTTTTGTATTTGTTTTAAATACACGTCAATATCATCCATTAAAAAGATAACCACAAATAAACGAGACTGGATATTATTTTTAATGGAATGTTAATGAAACCGTGCCTGTCTCTCAGAGACAGAGACACGATTATTATTTTTGTGGCAGTTTCTATAATTAAAGAATTTTCTTAAACAATTATTTATTTCGTTTTTCTTCTTAACAATTTATAATCCAAATTTTACAAAGATGAAGAAATATTAAAACGAAGCCCAAATGATGAAAAAAAAACTCTTTGAATTTTTAAGGATACAAAAAAAACCCAATAAAACAAAAACAGGTGAAGACTTTTTACGAATTCTAGAAAGATTATTTACATTTTTAAAGACATTTAGATTACCAAAAAACTCTGAATTATTATATAAAACAAAATTAAAAGCATTAAAGTTAATTTATTAGCTTTGGTTTATTAAGTGACAACAAACAACGGTTGTTTTGATCGTAACGTTTAAACGAAATGTCCCAATGTCTGTCCCATTGCCCCTGCCCCGCTCTCCAGTTCAGAGTTTGATATGTAGTGAAAACGGCGACTCCACACCTCCTCTCTTTAAAAATCTACCAAAAATCAGGTAACAATTTAATCACAATGAAATTTTCACCGATTATTATGTGAAGAATGAACTTTATCAGAATATAATTTTCCCCCATAATCGATAGATAAATAAATAAATAATATTTTTACCAGTCACTACAAGAGAAGTTTGCGATGCTAAACTACCGTTTTATTGACTCGCAAAACCAAATATTAACGTTAAATTTATTTATTACGGCGAATTAATTAAAAAAGAAAGAGATCTTCTTGACTGCCCAATTGAAATAAATTACCCCATAAAAATTTATATCAAAGATAATATTTTTGAAAACTTTAATTTGTCGAATTAAATATTTATGTGTGTAAGAAGAATCCAAAATTTGCATGAAGTTGTAACTTCGGTCAGGTTAGAAAGTGACATTCTCCAATTTTTGAAAAAAAAATCTCGTTAGCCCC
>JAUZSX010335468.1:0-10812 GCA_034780655.1 Idiosepius hallami
AAATTAAATCGTTTTCCAATAATGCCCCTTGCAAAATATTCTCTCAGGTAAGGGACGCTAAAATAAGATTCTACCGCAGATGATACGCGCACCCACCGGCACACACACATCGTTAAAAATGTTTGTTGTAAATTAAAAAATGTCTACAAAAAAAAAGTTTTAATAAACCAAAGTAAGTAAAAAAAATAATGTTTGTAAAAAAGAAAATATCGCGAAAATAGAAAATAAAACTAAAACTGTCACACATTCGTCGTGTTTGGGGAGCCGGGAGCATAGCATCCCTTATTTCAAAATGCAATTTCAACGCAAAACAAATCTTCACTTGTACCGGGACATTTTTTTTCTTCACGTGCTTTCTGGTTGTTTACCTTTACCCATTTGTCGGTCTCTCTTAACCCTTGCGACCCTAAAGGGCCAATATATCGGCCTTAGTAAATTAAGACAAGATAGGACTTTTCAACCCTAATGTGGTGTTAACGGATCTTATTGACTTACGTAATTTTGCTAAGTCCAAAGACTAAGACCTTAAATCGCCGGGACCGATATAGTGGATGTTTAGGGTTTAAAAGGTTAAGATTTTATCTTTTCTCTTTTTAAATATTTATTTTGACGTATCATTGAAGATTATTAATTGGGGAAAAAACTGGCCCGGGTTTGAATTGCTTTTATAACTTTTTAAAGAGAAAAAATAAAAACTTGTTTCTTAGCCGCCTTTATTTAATGTGTATTTTTAAATGTTAATCAGACAACCATAAAATCGATTACAGATAACAGCCAAAAAAAAAAGTTAAAAGTGGAGATTAAAATTTAGTGTTAAAATTGCATTTTGAAATAAGGGATGCCGGATGCTCCCCAAGACTAACACGGCGCAGTCGAAGTAGTAGTGAAATTTTACTATTATTTTCTATTTTCGCGATATTTTCTCTCTTTTACAAACATTTTTTTTTACTTGTTTTGGTTTATTAAGACTTTTTTTGAAGACATTTGGTACCAATAATAGTAATAATAACCAAGAAAAAAAAACTTACCCTTTCATTTACCACGTGCTTTGCTTTGGCTAAAAAATATCTGAAGCTAGGAAGAAGAATTAAGTTGACTTTAAAAGACGTAGTTTCGTATTTTTGTGAACTAATTTTCTAACTAAATTTGAATATTGATTTTTTATTCTTCTTTTAAATAATAGGGTAGTTATTTAAAGGAAAAAAATGAAATTAATTATTCATCTGCTTGGTATTTATATTGTATTTTAAATTACAAAATGTTTTTTTGCTTTAAAAAAAAGTCAGAGAGCACCTTTCCGCTATGTACAACAACTGGTGGCGGTGACGGTGCCAGTGAGTGCAGTCACTGCAGTCAGTCAGTGTGTGCTTCTTCTTTTGTACAGAAAGCACAAGTTATTGGAAACCGGAAAAAAAAGAACTTTTAGAAAGCATTTTTCATTTCTTTTCTTTTTGCAATTTGTTTTATTCATTTGAAAATATGATTGCAATAAAAAACATGTTTAATTTAATATACAATATATCAATTTCCGAAAACTGAAGTTGGTTAAAGAAAAAAAAAACTTAGAACAAAAATAAGTCTAATGTTGACTGCAAATTTTTTTGTTTTTCTTTTAACCAACTCCAGTTTTCAGTGACGGTGTGACCGTGTGCGGTCGGTGCGGCGCGGCGGTGCACATAGTGCTGGTCGGTGACGGTGTCAGTAGTAGTAGTGGTAGTGCTCACTAGTGGTGGTCATGGTCACTTGGTGTGTGTGTGTGGTGTTGTGTTTGTGTGGTGGTGGTGGTGGTGTGGTGTGTGTGAAGTGTTATTGTTGGGTTTAAAGGTGGGAAGTTCGATGCACATGCATTTGGTTCAAATGCATTTGCACTTTTTTCTATAAATAAGTTATAATTTCTTAATTGGAGAGGAAAAAACTACTTACAAGATAAAGACTTTAGAAGTAAAAAGAAAAGGCGACTGCTGCTGCTATTGCGCAATTTGTGCATTTTAAAAACTAATTTCTGAAAAATGTGAAATTAAAAAAAAATTAGTAAAAAAGAATTAATTTAATCTTTTTTTTTTCTCAAGTTTTTAAAACGATTCCTCAAACCAAAAAACAGTTTTAAAGGCTCACACACAAAATCAAAATATTAAACAAATTATAGATTTTTTCAAAAAGAAAATGATAGGAGAAATGGAGTGGACTGGAGGAGTGGAGGACAGACAGACCAGAAAGGACTAACGGACGACGACCAACTATCTGTGTGTGGTTGGTGTGGTTTTGGTGTACTACTACTACTACTGTTGTGTGGTAGTGCAGGTGCACATTGATGCAAACAAATTAGTTTGGTTTAACGGCATATCAACCTATTTTAGTCATTTTTTAAAAATAAATATTCTTTTTGCACACACGTAGTTTTTTTACAGTGCGTGCGTAACGTGACGTGGCAGGGCAGCCGGCAGGGCACCAGTCAGCACGTGCGTGAGCGTGCACTCACTCACACTACTGCCCACTACACTATTTAACCCATAGCTGGAGGGAATGTGGGAATTTAATTCAAGGATTTTAGCCAAATTATGAACGCAAATGTAACGACTAGGATTTGAAATCGCGTCCAACTAACTACCTAGCCACCAGGCCATGAAGTGGATATGATGATGACGACCTAACCTGTCCCATCAAATTTTAGTTTATGCCTTTGGAACCTGAAGGATCGATATCGGTCTTGGCGACTGAGCGAAAAAAAAAGATATGGCCGATATATTGGCCTTATATCGTATGCTAATTGATTGGTAATTTTGCTAATTAATTACATATCATCTTTTTCGTCAGTTATCGTTTACGTTTTTTACGTCAGGATTAAAGGGTTGTCGCTAAATTTTTTTTACGTCAGAGTCCAAAAGTAAACATTTTTGTAGCGATTCGATTAAATCTGTTCGAATGTAAAATTATTCTTTAAACCCCAAAGGGCCGAAATATCGGTCCTTAGGACATAAGGCAAAAAAATAAAGTTTATTTTAAAACTTATTTATCAACTTTTTTCTTTAGTCAAATCGGTTTATTTTGACTCTCTATTCATCTAACGTAACAAATCTGAGTGTGAGTGACTACTTGGTAATTTTAATAAGTTCGGATCCAAAGGATTAAGAATTTTACATAAGTAAAATCAAATTTAAAACCGAATAACTAAATCATTTTTATTTTAAAAATGATACCACTCAATTGTTTTGAAAAGTGGTGAAAGGAGAGAGTATAATAATTTTAGAATTTTAATAAGCAATAATTTGACATTAGGACAAGAAAAAAAAACATTTAACAAAATTTTCTTTTTTTAAAGTAAAACCTTTCTTTCTTAATCTATGGAACATCCAAACCTTTAAAAAATTTCTAATTATTTTCTTTTTTACATATTTGAATTAATAATAAAGAATCAATCAAAATAGAGGAAATATATTTTTTAATCAAATATTTCTTTTTCTAATTTTGATGGCGGATCTAAATCTTTAGTAAAGTTATATATTATAGTCGGTTACTTCCTTTATTCGACACAATTTTTTAACCGGCTATGAATTGAACTTTTCATTCGCATGTGGATCAACAACAACAACAACAGTTTTGTTAATAATAATAATAATAGTAATAATATTAGTAATAATAATAATAATGGTATCAAGAAGAAGCGTAATAATATCAGGAGTTGACTAAAATCAAAAGCACCACAAAAAGACGATCGGGCTTTTTTTTATTGATAAACGTCGCCCACCCCGGTACGATAACAATTTTCTTCGCACCGTCGTTTTTTTTTTAAACGACATTTTCTTTGTCTCAAGAAACTGCAAAAAAAAAACAATTATGTCACTAAAAATATTGTTTGTTTTAACCATTATTTAGATAGTACATACCTCTACTTTTTTTTTTTTTAGGTAGGGTAAATTTGATCTTTTTTTATTCCTTTCCTTATTTTTTATGCATTGATTGTTTTTTATCGGTAAATCATACTTTTTTTCTCGTATAGGCTTAAAAAAAACAAGATGTGAATAAAGGAGGGAAAAATTTAGAACTATGGATGGCTCTAAGTGTAATAATTTGTCCAGGTAGAAAAATCGACAATTCTATTTCGATTTATTTATTTCCAATTGCGTGAAAGATTAAAACCACCTTTAGGTTGATTGATTATTGCATATAAATAAAAAAAACTTTCCTCGTTTTTATTCTGCACAACGAACGAACGACACTATGCTTCTTCTTGCAAACATTTTTAATTTTATTATTACGAGAATATTTTTAATTGTTTAAAATTAAGTAAAAGAGGATAAAAATACCGTTTCCTTTTCTTTTGGTTAATTTTGTTGCATTAAAAGATTTAGCCGAAAAGTGAAAAAAAGGTAAGAATACTTATGTCTATTTTTTAATTTAAAACTTTTTTTTAATTCATTTAGTAATAATTAATTTTAATAGTCAAATTTTGTACATTAATAAAATTCAGGTGCTCGTTCATTACAATCTTATTAAATAAAACTAATATTGGGGGATAATTAAATTAAATATATTTTTAACAACAGGTCCAAAAACCTTTTTTTGTTGTTGTTGTTGTTGTTGTTATTGACAATTTAGCCCCGACCTCCGATAAATAAATCTGGAGAATCTCAAAAAAAAATTTTTTTAAAGAAAAAAAAAATAATTTTAAGATTTTCTTCCTCTCCTATATATATATATATTTTAAAAAAAGATTAATTTTAATATAAAATAAATCACACACACCTAAGCCGCCTAAAGTACAAATTTGTGATTTTGTTCGTTCGATGTTCTTACTGAAGAAGCTACTCCCACCTTCCAAACTTTTAGGGAGAATTTTTGTCCATTTTCTTTTATTGCAACCGACCGTCCAAAACTCACAAACTTACTTTTAGAAAAAAAAAAGCTTTGTTGTCGAGTTCTTGAGATTTAAATTTAAATTCGACAACAAAAATAAAACTTGAAATAATCGACTTAAAACATCTTTAATATCAATTTTTTTAAATCCGATATTCAGTAATTATTACTTTTAAAATCCTCGCACATGCACACACAAAACGACACGCACGCACTAAAATTCCAACTTAAAAGTATTAATTACAGGAACTCATTGAGAATTGTTTTTTCCTCCTTACGCATTGTTTTTTCAACTTTAAAGTGCATTTTTATGGGTGAATTCTTTAAAACCCACAACTAATAATGTTACTTAAAATGGTAATTAATTAATTACACTTTTGATAAGACTAAAAAACAAGCTTGTTGGTGCTGTTTTTTGGTGTCGGTTTGTGTGTTTCCTCTCCTTTTGGTAAAAAGAAGGAAGTGTGTGTAAAGAAAGCGACGAGTTATAATTTTTGCTTTGTGGTGGAATGCATTTTTCCCCTTGCAAGCACAAAAATATTGGTTATCTTCTAGTTTAGCGTTGTAAACGCTGTAATGTAGTTTAGTGCCTTAATCCTTTGGATTCTAAGGGGTTGATATATCGGCCTTAGTAACCAAAGGCAAAAAATGACACACTGCTGGCATTTCCACCCTAATATGATATAACGCCTCTGTGTGACTACTTGGTAATATTATTAAGTCAGGGTTCAAAGGTGGAGGTTGAAATATTGTTGTGTGTGTGTCTTCTTTTGCCATAAGTCGCCAGGGTTAGAGAGAGAGACTAGACCTCAATATCACTCAGTCTGTTTTAAAACCTGCCAAAAATCATGTAACTATGAAAATTTAACCGATTATTAAATGATGAATAAACTTTGTAACGGTTTTTTCTCAATAATCAATAAATAAGTAATAATTTTGACAGTCATAACAAGAAGAGATGTTTATAACAATGACTCTAAACTACTTTTTATTACAAAGTTTTTCAACGCTAAACTAGAAGATTACAAAAAATGCTTTATGATTTAAGAGACCCAAAAAGTAGTGAAAAGCAAAAAAAAGTGCAAAATTATTAAAAATAAACGAACTTTATTTCTTTACGAAATTTTTTTTCCCTTTTAAAACTTTTTTAACAATAAAATTTATAAAAATTATTCGCAATCATTTATTTAATTTTAAACTGAACTTAAATAATTAACCACGGAAAATAATTTTAATTTTCTAAATAACTTTTTGCGTCGATTATCTGCCCCTTTTTTTTTCACAATATTTTAGCCACCTACCATGAAATTGAAAGACTGATAATTTGGGGCGAGAAATGAATTGTATTCGGCTATTTTAATAACCGAGAAATGTTTCTAAATAGTAGGTCAATAGGTGTGAACAAAAAACGTTGATGAAAAACAATAATTAATCAGCATAAAATGATCTAAAATGGTTGATATGACCTATTGGCGAGTGAGAGCGTCTGTCGTTTCCAACAATGCTCAAACTATGACATCTTACGACCAACATCATCGATAGTCCAAGTCCACTAGACCTGGATGCCATGTGACCAGAGCGCTGCAGGTGGTGTATTTCCCACCTATGCTGAACCTCCTGTAAGTGTGGCGGTATCTCAAGTCCGATCATGCCAGACGACACCGGTGCAGACAAGAAGCAGAGAGTTCATAAACTGACACCAATAAATGAGTCATAGTTCAGATCTCCACCAGGACTGTTAAGCTTGCTTAGATGGTCCTTGCAATGACCAAGTGCTTCTCTCGCCTGAACTCTCCCTGCGTCAGAGGAAAGGACATGCCAATACATCTGAGAGAGAGAAAAGCAGGAGTGTGCTTAGGGCTACTGCAGACATCGCAATTGCGGAGGGGCCGCAAAGCTTTTGCAATGCAAAATTTTACCAAAATAATTGTTTGGATTAATTAGAAAATCATTGAAATATACATCTATCAATCCATCTCTCTTTCTGCCTACCTCTCTCTATGTATGTATAGTCAAAGGCTCCAATATGTTGAAGGAGTGAAACTTGCCTTTTTAGGGTAAAGGGGCCGCAAGGTGTATTCTGCATTGGGGCCGCTAAGTGGCTAAGCACGGCACTGGAGAATAGAAATAATTTGATAATCTCAAGTGCCTTAATGGAGGCCCACTCCATTTGGCTGTATACACTGTGCTCGCTGGCCGTCAACTCCAAAAAGGCGTTCATCTCCTCTTTGATAAGTCTTGTTTCTAATTCTTCAGGATATGACATAAAATACAAGCAAAAACATTAGAACCATTTCTGTTTTTTCTGACTTACTCCTTTGGATCCTAACTTAGCAAAATAGCCACTCAGAGCCGTTCTATTAGAGGACTATATTGATGGATGGATGGCATTTGTCTATCTCTAGAGACAATGGATAAATGCTCCCTGTGTTGATTCTGAAGCTGGAACAGCGGCAGTGATGTGACCTCTCCAGGGTGTAAGGCCTGAGCAAAGGTTTATTAGGGGTCTCTGATTCTGCCCATTTCTCAGTACCCCCTCTCGGCCTTATCAGCAGAAATCCAAAAGAAAGCAGACTTTATTAAGGCCTAAATATCAGTGTGTCTTCTTTTACCTTAGATTGCCAGGGCAAATAAATTTAGGGTCCAAAGCCACTTTTCTATTTTTCTTTTCTTTTTTGTTCCAGGTGAATTCAGAATTCCTTTAGCTCCTTCCCAGCCAGCCAGCTTGCCTGCCTGTCTCCTTTCTTCTCTTCTATGTCTGTAAATTATGCCGCTGGGCTGTCTCCCTATGAAAACAAGGGCAGATGTGGACTTGCAGAGAAATTCGACGCTGATGAAGAACTTGAGCAAAAAGTTCGGAACCTTGCCAACTTGATGCGATCCAGTAAACATGTGGTGTTTCACACTGGTGCAGGAATCAGCACTGCTGCTGGGATTCCTGATTTTAGAGGCCCAAATGGTAAGTGCTTTTGCATTTATATCTAAATGTAGCACTCACGGTGGAGCATTGGTAAAAACCCAGGCTTAGTAATCGTACTATGCGAGTTCAAATCCCAGTGAAAACCATTGCATTCACTTCTAGCTGCCTTGGGCAGATGTGGCTCGTTAACTCGGGAGAGCAACTCATCTAGGTGAAGGGTAACACTGAATTCAAAATCCCAGGTATATAGAGCATGTAAAAATGGTCTTGTGCCTAACTTGGTTTGGTGCTCTACCAAGTCAATATGATACCTAACTGTAGCAGAACTTGGCAACGACTGAAGAAATCGAATGAACGAAAGAAAAACAGATTAGCTTACCTAAAGATTCAGAACTGAAGACTGGGAAGACAAGCATGCTTAGACAGTCTCTGCCGTGAGTTGCATATGCAAATTTACTAGCTGAGTTAAGTGTATATATAGAGTGGTGTCAGCAGTCGAGCGATTCTTTTTAGTTTCTTACCTTTGCAGGGTGGTGCTGTAATGCAAAGTGAAAGAAGAGTTTAACAATTCCTTACACTAAGCTTATATATGAAGGAAATTTTGTTGTTCATTTTCTATGGACTCTGAAACAGCTGAACTGATACTTTTTGTTTGGGAGTGTTCTTGGCAAGGTTTTGTCTGGGAATATCTGTAAACGTAAAAATCAGCTTTTATAAGGAACATCACTGTTACAATTCAGGGTAAAAGCGTGTTTTTTTGTTTTTTTTTTAATTTTAGGAGTGTGGACTCTGGAGCAACGTGGCGAAGAACCCAAAGTGAACATTACATTTGATAGTGCCCAACCAACTTTAACTCATATGGCTCTTGTTGCACTTGAAAGACAAGGTTAGTAAAGCTTTTTTCATTTATTTCCTGTCATTTATTATTATTTGTTGATATCAGTGAGAGAAGAAAATAAAGAATTCATGTTTCGTTAAATTTAACTCTCTCATTTAACTATTGAATATATATGTTATATTTATAATATCAGGACTTTGTTGTTCATGTTTATTGTTGCATAGAGTTTATTGTCGTTGCTGTCATTCAGTTTAGAGAAATTGAAGCAAAATTTCTCTTACATTTCCTGAAATCTATTTATAAAAATGATCGAAGAAATCTAGGCGGTTCTGAAGAATAAGGGCTCTCAAGCTCAAAAACTCCTTTTTTTTTTTGATGAGTTTGTAGCAGATTGTTTAAGACACTTCCTATACAAACAGGAAGTAGCAGTCAAATTTACGGCCAAAAGTAGTGTCGCTTTCCAACAGTCGCTTGCCAGGAGTTTTGAACCTGGTAAACAATTCAGTTTAGTCTAGACTACTGAACAGCAGACAACACCAGTCAGATCTGAGACACTGAAGAAGCTAGCTAAAGTCTCTCTCCTTCTCTACAACAGACTTACTACACTTAATACAATTACTTCTACAATTTTGATAGCAACACTATAGAATTTCTTCGACATAGACACCAACACTCGAAGCCTCCTCCGAACGACACATGACCAACTTAGGGGACAACATTACCTTTCTATCATATTGTTACACCAGTCTAATTTATAAAAATGGACTTAACAATTTGATCAGCAAAAGTGTAACTTGAAGGATATTAATCTGCTTATATTATGAAATTGAACTTTTGATCTTAGTATCAAATTTATCCTTTCAAGAAATACTAACTATTGCAATTAACTCAAGCATTTATATTGATTAAAAGATATTTAGTGACTTAAAAAAATTCAAAGATACCTAAATAGTTAATTTTCCAAATGAAGGATAGGTTTTAGAAAAGTTGACCAACTCTGGGGGAAAACCTTACCTTTCTATCGTGTTGTTACAGGTTTTTTGACACTTTGGAACATCTTTATCTCCCCCTCTCTCCTCCCCCACCGGTAATATTGAATTATGTTTATTTCATTTTTATCATAATCCCTATTTTGAGCAGAAGGAGAAAAAGGCAAAGTTTTTCAAAAACTTTTTAAATATATTTGTGAACAATATTTCTTTTGTAATTATAATTTTGAATTATTTTTATTGATTTAACATCTTTTAATTTTAATGTTTAAAGTTCCATGATTCAAATATTCTTTTGTATAATTATTTTTAGCAATATTCTTTCTTTTAAATTTTGAATTATTGTTAACAAATTATTTGATTTAGTTTTTATGTTTAAATATTCTTTTGTTAAAGTTCTGAAGAAATACATTGAACAGTCTTTTTTTTTTTGTTTAATTATTTTTTTATCCTTTTTTTTGTTGTGTTAAAGTTCTGGAGAAAAAAAATATTATTTTGTTTATTGACATGAAGATGGTGCAAGTTCTTGTGTGCATGATTTTCTAACTTATTCAACATGTCCAGTATAGATTTCTAGGCATTGCTAAATCTTATTACTATAATACAATAAGTATTCAGACGGTGTATAGTTGAGGCCATCTTGTACACAAAAATCACTAGTTTTATCTAGAGACACACAGACATTATAAATTATAAACTTTTCAAATTTAGGATAAAAATAAAAATGAAGTTAGGTTAACTTGTTTTTTATTTTGTTTTTTGTTTTTTATTTTGTTTTTGTGTTTAAATTTGTTTTTTTTTGTTTTTTTAATCTGTTTTTGTTTTATTTTGTTGTTTTTTTCCAATTTCAGGTTTTATTCAATTTCTTGTCAGTCAAAATATCGATGGATTGCATTTAAAATCTGGATTTCCTCGAAACCGTCTTGCTGAATTGCATGGAAACATGTTTGTTGAAGAATGTGATAAGTGCAGTGCACAGGTACGATTCTTACCTAGAAAATGTTACTTTCTCACCTAATCCAAAACTGGGCAAGTCCACTTGGGGCAGTGGATTGGTAGTCAGACTTCAGAACCTTATGACTTGAGTTCAAATCCTTGTTGTTCCATTTGCAGCTACTACGAAGGACTAGGAGTTTCAAAATTTATCGCCATTAAAAATAGCTTTCAGTTTTTTCTATTAGATACCCGATCTTATAAAGCTAATAACTACT
>JAUZSX010335478.1:0-10812 GCA_034780655.1 Idiosepius hallami
AAACGACACATCTCTGCTGCCAAAAAGTTCAATTTTAGTCTCATCTGACCATAAAACTGAACCCCAAACTGTTAAATCCTTGTCAATAAACTCCCTTACAAACTCTAAGCGGGCTTTAGCATGTTTCTTGGGGAGAAGAGGAGTCTTCCTTGGTCGGTACCCATGAATCCCGTGTGACTTCAGAGTCCTCCTCAATGTTACATTCTTGTTGATACAGGTTAGTGGAGGTTAGTATTAAGCAAAAGGAACAAGCATAGAAAAACACGTCTATATATTTTCACATGTTAATTAGGACTAAAAAAACTACTATGTCATGTGACCGGAAGTATACAGAATGATGGGAAGGGAGATGAGTAATTATGATCAAGGGGAAGTAACTCATGGGTGCATACCACATCTTGGGTTTTTTACTGAAAAATAAAAACTTTTTTATTTTTAATTTTTTACATTTATAATGTATGTATTTATTTATTTTTTTTTTAATGTCTATATCTGGCTGGAAGCCGAATAGTTCTTCCTCTTTTTGTGCAGTATGTTGTTGTGTTATCCGTGTTTGTTTTATGTACGCTCAATTGTTGGACTACTTTCTTACAAGTAGTTTTTGGGCCCTTTTTCACTTTTCGAATGACCTTCATACAGTTCTGGGAGAAAGTTTCTTTTTATGGCATCGACTCGTCAAGTTTTGAATTGTCTTGAAAACACCATACTTTTTGATAATATTTCTAACTTTTGACACAAGAACTTCAAAACGCTTAGAAATGGATTTTTATCCACTACTTTGCTTGTGTGCATTCACAATTTTCTGTCTAACTTCGAAACTGTGTTCCTTAATTTTAGCCATCTTTACAGTCTAATGTTATTGATAAAGTGAAGGATTGACTAATCCACAATATTTATAGAAAGCTTTGGAACGTTTTAAAAGATAATGAAATACCCAAATCATAATAAAAAAATATTATTTTGCATGAAATATGGTGATTTCTATGATAAAAATCATTGGTGCCAATAAATTTGAATTCGACTGTTTTTTGTTATCATCAATAATATTTACTTTGAATATTTTATAATAAACCAAAAGTGGTTAAGTAGAGCAGTAGATAATCGATATAAATGTTCATTAACATTTTAATAAAAATAATTAGTGAAAAAATATTTTTTTTCTCCAAATAACAAAAAAATTGTAAAGGGTGCCGATAATTTCGGAGTTCACTGTATATATATAAAGATAAATAGATAGATATATTTAGGCGCGTAATTGGAGAATTGGTAAAAGCTCATGCTCAGGAATCGTACTATGTGAGTGCAAATCCCAGTCAAAACCATTGCATTCAGCTTTAGCTGCTTCGGGCAGATGGGGCTCGTTAACTCGGGAGAGCATCTCATCTAGGTGAAGAGTAACACCGAATATAAAAAGCCCGGGTAAGAGCACGTAAAAATGGCCGTGTGCCAAACATGGGGGTGCTCACCAAGTAAATATAATATACTAGAAGTATCACAGGGCTTCGCCTGGCACCAGGAACTTGCTACTAATATTTTTTTTAAAAAAGCTTCGTGTTTTTCATAATTTTCAAAAACACTTCTTTATTTATTTACTTTTTTTTGTTTTTGTTTTTTTGTTTTTTCTCATTCAACTTATCCTTATAAATAGAAAGACTGTACCATATATATGCAAATTCTAGTAGTAATTTTCTAAATACAACTATAACAGGTTTTTTTTCTTAAGAGCATAAACGTGCTTTTTTTTCTGTCATTTTTTTTAAATAGAGAAATGATATTTAACTTTTTTAAATAATTATTTTTATTATTTGAACCAAACTTGTTAGAAAAAAAAATGTTTTTTTAAAAAATGTTTCTTCGTATTTTCCCTTTGTTTTTAAGTTGCATTGGAGACACCGGTTTTTGTCAGCTCACCGAAGTTAAGCAACGTCGACCCCTAGATGGGTGACCATTTTAGAATATCAGTGTTCACAGTTCAATTTCTTATTTTCTCTTGGAAATCTAGTGTCTGCTTGATCAAGCCACCCACATGCCCGGAATTAATGCTTACTTGAGAAAAATAAAAGTCAGTAAACCTAGTCGTTGGATTGTTTTTGATCTACTAAATATAGGGTATGATCGTGGGGATTGGACTGATACGTTATATATAAAGGGGAAAAGTTTCAACCAATCACAGAACAGATTGGACATATTTCACCTTATTTAATGAAGCCAAAATCAGCGAATTTTACTTTACAAATTATCGGGGCACAGAGACCTGACTATTACTATTGCTGAACTACTATCGCTGATACCACTATACAATTGAACTACTGTTAGTATAATTGCTGCTACTGCTGGCTGAATATTCATTTGGATCTGTTATCGTTCTAAATTAAATTGCTAATCATTTTTCTAAGGATCAATTTATACCAAGAAAGGCTAATAAACAGTGACGTAGCAAGGGAAGGGTGGAGGGGGCGATCCGCCTCGGGCAGCACATGCCATGGGGTGGCATTTTTTTCTTTTGTTTTTGGAGGGGGGGTAAAATAAAAAACAGAAAAAAATTATAATAGTAAAAGGCTAACAAAATTTCTAAAATTTTAAAGCTAAATTAGTTTTTAAGTTTGTAGTATATGTTATGTTTTGCATGCGCATTAACACTGTTATTAAACAGATTTTTTAATAAATAAACACAGAAATGGAAATAAATATTTCAAATTGAATATAATAAGTGTTGTGGCCTTATTCTTAAGGGGTTCACAATATCAAATAGGAGAGTCTGTAAAGTCATGTCAATGGTTAGGCTGCCATGTGATCTCTAAGAATAGAGTCCAAAATGGTCGCTCTCACCAGAGATGGGAGAGTTCATGTGAAGGCAGTAATAGGGGTGTCAGTTACCGCAGAACACAGTCAGCTTTGTAAAAGACAAAAAGAAGGGTCAGTGGCATAGCAAGTGAAGGTGTGGAGGGTGGTCCGCCGCCCAGGTCACTGCTGCAGCAGCAATGAAGGGGGTTGGCATTTTGGGAGGGTAAAAAAAAAATAGATAATTGGTAGAAACAAAAAATAATAGTAAAAAGTCAACAAAAAACCTGAAACTTTTTAGCTAAAATAAGTTTTTGGGGTTGTAGTATGTTTTATATTAAGTGCGGAATAATACATAAACATCACTAACAACACCCTCTAGCGCCTTCAAGTAGGTGCATATGTTTTAACTTTTTAAATTTTTTACCTGTAACACCAGTCCAATGAAAATAAATATTTTAAGTTGAATATAATTAGATCCTTGATTGTAGCTTTGTTTAATTAATATTTTTAGGCTTTTTTTTTATTTTGAATTTTAAAACGGATTATCAGTGGTTAAGGGGCGCAAATTTTGGCAAAAACTTTTGCTTACACCCCTGAGGAGAAGGGTTCTGGTAGAGCAGTTAGTTTCAATTGAAATTATCTAAATTTAAAAATATATATTTTTAAAGAATATTTAACAAAAATCCTTCAAAAAAAAAAAAATTAAAATTAAAATAATTTTAAAATTTTTTATAAATTTTGCTTTTTTTTTCTAATTTTTTTTTTTTTTTTTATGAAATTAAGTCCAGAAAATTTTTTTTGTTATTTATTTGAAATTTATATAAATAGATTTTGCTCAAAAATTTTTTTTTTCTATTTATAGACTATTTTGTCAGTTGAATTGGATTCAATGTATCAGTTTTTTTGTTTCTTTTTATAATCTTAGACAGGGCCGTGCCTAGTGCCCCCACAGACCCTGTAATTGCGGGGGGGGGCGCAAGCTCCCTTGGGGAGAAAAGACTCCTTGCCTTCACAGATCTTTTGTAATACAACAAAATAATTAATTTCTTGGATTAACAAGAAAATCATTATCACACTTGAAATGTTGAAATATACATCTTTAATCCATCTCTTTGTCTATCTGTATCTCTCTATAAAGATTTATTTGAATAGGTATGTATGTATATATAGTCTTTAATCAAAGGCTCCACTATGTGGTGGGGGTGCAAGTTTTAACCCCCTTTTTTTTTAACCCTTTCGACCCTAAGGGGCCGATATATCGGCCTTAGTAACTAAAGGCAAAAAAGACCAGCCTAATATATGGTTCTTTAACAGAAAGCATCTGAGTGACTACTTGGTAATATTACTAAGTCAGGTTTCAAAGGTGGAAGTTGAAATATCTGTGTGTGTCTTCTTTTGCCTTAAATTGCCGGGGCTGATGTATCGGTTTTTTAGGGTTTAAAGGGTTAAGGTAAAGGGGCTGCAAGTCGCATTCTGTGTCGGGCCCGCAACGTGGCTAAGCATGGCACTAATCTTAGATAAAATAAATGAAATTTTCTTTTTGTATATTTTGCTTTTCCATCCAAAAACTTTATCTTAAGGGTCCATTATGTTAAAGATACTCCAGTCTTGTCAGAATTTAGAGGATAAGCTTTTCTTTCCCCTTTTTTTTTCTTTTATTCTTCTGTAAACTATGAAGAACCAGGTCTAACTTTCTGATTTAGGGCTGTATAGGTCGGGGAGGGGGGAGGTTGGCCTCTGAGGGGGGAAAGAAAGCTGGCCCATGACTGTAATAATAGCCCTTATCTTCCAGTCACATTTGTGAAACCATTCAAAAAAAAGAAAGAAAAGAAAAAAAAGAAAAGAAAACAAAGATTTGTTAGTTTCCTGTTCTTTTACTGAAACTACTTTTTTTTTTGTTCTTTTTGTTTTTGTTTTTGTTTATACTATTCTGGTCATTTTTTTTTTTTTTCTGTTTTCTCTTTCTTTATTCTGCTACTACTATCATTCATTACCACTGCCTTCATCTCCCCCAAAAAGCTGTCACTACTACCTCTGCCTGTCCATTGACTTGTCATCATCATGACAATGGTCATATTTGCTACCATACCACTGTTCCTATAGACTCTTATTCTAGACTGAACTGGTGAAGAAGCAATGAGCAGTTGAATCCCTCAGAGACTCATAACTATTCAACAAACAACTTAATTAATTTGGATAAGCATTCATTGGACAATCTACTTGTTAATACTAACCATGTAGCCATTTAAAAGCTTGTATTTTCACTTTACACAACATAATAATGGCTGCTTCTTCTTCCTTTTTTTATTTCATTATTATGAGAAAGTTAAAACTTCTCTTACAAACTTAATAGAATTTTTTGTTTTAAGATTTTAATGGATATTTTACTTTTCCGAAATTTCATAGCAAGACAATTTTTTTTTCTTTTATGAAGATGTTTCCAAAGAAAAAGAAAATATGACATTCTTTAGATTATCCGTTCCCCACAGCAAAATCCGTTAGAATTTGTTCATTCCTTTCAACTTTTGACTTCTTCAAGAATGCAATTTAACCTGTAATGGTTTTAACTTCTCTAAAAAAGAAATCTTATTACTTTTTAAAAATGTAGCTTTATAGCATCAACATTTTGCTTTTCAACATTTTTTTTTTTTTCAAAACTTATTAAATGTACTGAAATAATATGATCTGTAATTTTAGATTATATTTATTGAAATAGGTTTTAATATTGTATGATTAAATAATAGGTTTTAATCTGATTGGATTGTATGTCAGCAAAAGGAATTTCAAGTTAATAGTTATGAGATTTGCAAACCTGATATGAATGGTATGAAGATTGATTAAAAAGAATCCAATAGTTTTAATTTTGGTATCAGACTCTTGTGATTCTAAATTTGGCACAGCTTAATGATTATTGCCAGAACTTATTGACTGATTACTTATCATCATCAACGTCAACTATAATATTAATAGTAATTGGATTAAAAGAATTAGTCTAAGAAGAAAAAAAAAAAAAAAAGGTGTCGATGAAATAAGGTTTTTGTTTTGGCATTTTTCCAAGGCAGATCTTCAACTGGGAAAGTGACAACAGGCTTTATTTGAAGAAGTTTCTTCTTGTAGATATACTTACTTACAAGTTGGCATGAATTTTGTCTTGTTCTCTCTGCCCCCCCCTTTTTTTTCCCCCAAAGTGTTTGTAGATAAGCAGAAAATATTTTAGGGAAGAAGGAATGTCAGCGTTTCAATTCTGTTTTGTCTAGCTTGTTGAAAGGATTACACTTTTGTGGATTTACAAAAATACGAAACACCATGGAGCACACACAAGGTATTATGTCTTCATTTGTTGTTATGAATATTTTTCTATTATAAGTTTTGTAAGTTCTTTTTTTTTTTTTGTATCATATTTTGATCATCTGCTTGTTTATTATGTGTGTCTCTTTCTTTCTATCAAAGTCGTTTGTGACATTAACAATCCTTTTTTTATTATTATTATTATTATTATTATTATTATGGACTTTCATCAGTGTTGTTTGTTAAGACTTTACTTCTTTTTCACTGTTATTTTCTTATTTGCAGAATTGTGTTTAGAAATACGTCAACAGTTTTAGGAATAAGTTTTCTTTTGTTGTTTCAGTTAAAGTTAAAAAAAATAACAAATTATATTCTTTATGATTTTTCTTTAACTTTAGAAAACTGTTATTTTTTTTTTAATTTAAAAATACTATTTAAAGATTTAACTGATTGAATCATTTTTTTTATGATAAATTTTGTTTTAAGCTATTTGTCATTATTATATGATAGTATAAGGCTGTGACAATTTATTAAAGAATTTGCTTGTCATACTCTTAGTTATTAAGGTTATGACAAGAATATTTTGATAAAAGCATATTATCATAGCCTTACTAATAAGTAAAGAATTAAAAGAAATGGTAAAATCACAAAATAGTCAAGTCTGTAACAAAAATAATCTTTAATAAAAGCATATTATTACATACAGCCCAAGTAATGAAATTACATGCCCGAATGAATAATAATAATAATAATAATAATAATTGTTTAGATGTCGAAATATTGTTAGATGTCGAAAATGATTTAAAAACATTGATGGGATGTTTTTAGTGATTTCTCCAATAACAAAGTCATTAAGATACAGTGGCTGGCTGGGCTAATATTACTGGAGTGGCTACTTATTTACTTTGGGGCTCATAAGATGTAAATAAAATAATTATCAGGTCTTTACCTGATAGATGGAGGGGGCTGATATTGCTTTTTTTTTTCCTTTTTTTTTTGTTTTTAACATCTTATATTAGGATGTCCCAAAAGTCCGTAAACATTTGCTAAAAATTTAAATTTAAAATACTCTAAATAAAATAATTAAAAAAAAAAAGAAAAAAAAATCTTCCAAATTAGTGTTTATGAAACTTTTAGAACAACCCAGTTATAATGTCCCAAACGTTTGTAAACACTCTAAAATTTTATTCACCAAGTGTTGTGAGGCCTGGTCTCACCTAAATAGTGGACTTGCCCGCTCTTAATATAAGCAGCTATACAGACTGCTTCAGGGGAGATCTATTGGGAGACTACTGAGGATATTCTACTACTTTCAGTAGGACATGCTATCACCAACCTGAGTGATCTACTTTACACCTTATTCCGCTATGGCACTCTATGTGCTTCAGGGGAGATCTACTGGGAGACCACTGAGGATACTCTACCACTCTCAGTAGGACATGCTATCACCAACCTGAGTGATCTACTTTACACCTTATTTTGTGTGGCACTCTAAGTGAGCCCCACAACACTAAGTAATACCAAAAAACAACAAAAACCATTCCTTAAAATGAAGACAATCAGAGTTTACAAACTTTTGGGACAGCCAATTATATTTATATTTAATTGTCCCAAAAGTCTGTAAACACTTTAAAAATTCACTAACATATTTTATAATATAAATATCAAAAACCATTCCTCAAAATAATAAATAAAGGGCATCATTTTCCAAGACTTTTCTGCCATCGATCTGCAAGCTTTCAAATCAAAGAATTCTTGATGGTCCCTCAAACTTTTGGGACAATTTAATAGTATAAGGTCCCTTAAAAAAGTAAAGGATTAAACATTATGAAACAGAAACGGAGTCAGGATTTAGTGCATTCATAGCAATGATGCTAAAATATTGATTGTGGAAGTGTAGTGGGAATTGAAGTGTTTATATTATATCAACTTGGTGAGCACCAACCCAAGTTTGGCACAAGGCCATTTTCATGTGCTCTTACCTGGGCTTTATACATTAGGTGTTACCCTTCACCTAGATGAGGATATTATATTTACTTGGTGAGCACCAACCCAAATTTGGCACAAAGACATTTTTACGTACTCTTACCCGGGATTTTTAAATTAAGTGTTACCCTTCACCTAGATGAGCTGCTCTCCCGAGTTAACGAACCCCATCTGCCCAAGGCTGCTAAAGTGAAAGTAATGGTTTTGACTGGGATTTGAACTCGCGTAATACGTTTTCAGAGCCCGAGCTCTTACCAATGCTCCACCGTCGCTGCCCAATCTATATTATATTATCTCTTTATTGATGAGGGATCACCTAGGGGGGCATAACTCATTTTGACACACCCAAGAATTGGTAGAAAAGCACGGCCCCATGAGCGGTATATCTGGGGGCCCTAAGCACGGCCCCACTAGTGGGGTCTGCGGGGGCCCTAAGTACAATCCTGAAAGTTGTTACTGCAATAACACACACACATCTGAATTTTATAAATTGTATAGATAGAAATTTGAAAGTTTTGCTCAAATCCTATATTTCTATTGTTTCATAGGTTTGTAGATTGCAATGAATTGAGTTATTGGGTCGCCAGATTTTGATGTACAATATTGGAAGATACTGTTGTTGTTTCTAGAACAATCTAACCAGAAAATAAAGAAGATGGAGAACGTTTTAGAATAATAATAATAATAATAATAATAATAATAATAATAATAATAATAATAATGAAAAATCTTTGAGCAGAAGATTGAATAGACAATGTGAGAAATGGTTAAATGTTTTTTTTTTCTTATGAAGAATTTACTAAAATAAGTCTTAAAAAGAAAAAGAAAAATCCAAGAAGAAATTCAAAGTGTGAAGAAGACAATTTCTTAGCTTCTTTCTCTCTTGAGACAAATGTCAAATGTTGATGAAATAAAGTAAGAATGACATGTCTTCCCATGCTGTTGTTATATTCCTCTTCAAGACTATTCAAGCCTTATACATGCACCACATATATGCACAAACAATAGACAAATATTTATATGTACTATTTTATATATATATATATATTATATATATATGTGTGTATGTATGTATATATATAGAGAGAGCTTAAGATTGAGAGAGAGAGAGAGGGATTAAGATTGAGAGAGAGATTAAGATTACGATTGAGAGAGAGAGAGAGATTGAGAGAGAGATTAAGATTGAGAGAGAGAGAAAGAGATTAAGATAGAGAGATATTGAGAGAGAGAGGAATTAAGATTGAGAGAGAGATATTGAGAGAGAGAGGAATTAAGATTGATAGAGAGAGATTGAGATTGACAGAGAGAGATTACGATTGAGAGAGAGATTAAGATTGAGAGAGATTAAGATTGAGAGAGAGAGAGAAAGAGATTAAGATAGAGATTGAGAGAGAGAGAGATTGAGAGAGAGAGAGAGAGAGAGAGAGAGATGTGTATTTTGTTTTTAGATATCTGCTAAAGGAATTGTATTGATTTTGCTAATAGTACAATTGCCAATATTGTATATCTAGATTGTGTTTGGTTAGAAATTTGTTGTAGCATATTTTAATTTTTTAATTTTTAATCAAAGGCATGTCTTTTAGTATTCACTGATTTGAAAAAAAGAATAAGACAGTTTTAAAAAACATAGAATAATCTTAAAACATATTAAAAAAAACAACAACAATTGAAATAAATTGAAACATTAAAACAAAAAAGAAATAAGTAAGAAAAAAAAGGATTTGTTTTTTTCTTTTTAAAAATACAAAACACCAAAAAGACTTGTAAAGAATTTTCTTAAAATATTGTCATTGGCTGTAATATTAGTGAGATTTGTGGTTATTAATTGATTGAGAGAGAGAGAGAGAGAGAGAGAGAGAGAGAGAGATGGGTTGATAGGTTTATATTTCCACTTATAAGTTTAATAATGATTTTCTACTTAATCCTAATAATTTATTATTTTGGTAAATTTTGCACTACAAGAAATCTGTGAGGCCAAGGATCTTTGCAGCCCCTATGGAGCCTACGCCCCCCTGTCGCAGTTGTTGGGTCTGCAGGGGTCCTAAGCACAGCCTTGGTAAGCAGTCAGCACGTGACATCACGTGACAATTAAAAAAGAAAAAAAACTTCATTATTAAATTTAAATAATAAATTTTTAAAGAATTATTTGAAACTAATGGCGGTCTTTTTTTTTTTAACCCTCGCTTAAAAACATTCAATTATTTAACGATACATTGGGATATAAAATATATATTTGGACAAATTTTAAAAAATGAACAATGGAAGTACACATTGAATATTACTTTTTCATAGGTAAGTGATATTTTAATTTTAAACTATATTTTTTTTTTATATCGGAGTAACTTAAAATTGATTGAATTTCTTGAAATCTTTTTAAACAAAATCGATTTAAAAAAATTATTGCATATTTTTCTATTGAACCTTTTAGTATTTTAAAATTTGATCTTTACTCGTTTTACTGGGAAAAAAGGGGAGTTAAATTACATTTTAAAAGTAGTTATTAGCTTTGCTTTGGGTGTCAAATTATTAAAATTTTTATCACTAATTTCAATTGCGACTATATTGGACACTACAGTCACCGAAGGCCGTTAACTCCGTGTCTAAGCTTATCTAATATATGTATGTATATTTATTAATTAAAGAAGTTCTCTACCCAGGTTTAACCCTCCGGATCGTCAGGAGAACATCAAATATATATATATATATATATATATATATATATATATATATATATATATATATATATATATTTAT